>APFE030925749.1:7445-53877 GCA_000404065.3 Pinus taeda | reverse complement strand
TATAGAAAATAATAATACTATAACTAATAATAATTAATATGATAATAATTAATACTATTCTAGTTAATATTAAATCCTTACACTCACTAATTTCCCTAGATCTATTAGTGTTTTAATAGTTAATTTATATTAAATAGTTACCCAAGCCATTAATAATAAGAATAATACTATTATAATAATATAATATTAATATCAATGTTGGTGTTAGAAAACATGAGATGGTTGAGCAACAGAGCAAGAACGTAGCAATATAGGGTTCTACCCAATTGATGGAGTTCTTCTCTGAGCATGGCACCCCTGAATCACCAGCCTTGCAACTCTTGATGGCCACACATGCCAGCTAATAGTTCAGCCTCAATGGCAACATAATGGGGGAGGACTTAGGGCCTCCCCCCATGGTCCAACCTACGTTTTTGGCCACAAACAGATCTGACAATGCCTCTACTTCGCAGACACAAATAGATCAGCATAAACATGATATGCATAATGAACCACAGGGTAAGGAAACTATAACCCTGGATAAGCAGCAAAACGTTGTAGGCGATTATGAGATGCCCAAAGAAACCTCTATGACCTGCAAACCCGTAGCTACAAAATGACCAAAGATTGAATTGCCCAGTCAAAGAATCAATACCCAAATCCAATACATGAAAGATCATGTCCTTATCGGGAAATTTATTGGGCTTTGGCCAATAGAGAAAGCCTTACAGGGCTGGATAGTATCCAAATGGAAACCAAAAATACACATCAATCTGAAGGTAGGACCAAAGGGGTTCTTTACAACACTATTCAACTACATCAAAGATTGAAATAGGGTCATGGACAACGACCCTTATTTCTTCAACACTGTTAGGCTATATCTATGTGATTGGATTGAAATATTCAATTTGAACAAAGAAGATCTAAGCTCGACACTAGTTTGGATCCAGTTATATTCCCTACTGCTGGATTATTGTGATGAGGAGTCCTTAAAAGAAATTGGAAATGGCTTGGGAGAGTTTATAAAATTTGCATAAGAAACAAAACTCAGAAGGTACACTTCCTATGCTCGCATCTGTGTCTACACGCATCTGAAAAAAGCTCTTCCATATTCAGTAAGTCTATTTCATGTTGATTTTGAATGGATTCAGTCATTAGATTATGAGCATGTTCCATTCAGATGCAGAAAATGTCACGCTCATGGACATCTATTCCGAGACTGCCCGTTTAATGCCAAGCCCTCCTCCAAGGCTGCCTCCCGGCAAACTGATCAAGACGGATTTACTAACGTGAACTCTAGGAAAAGGAATCATAAGAAGCCTACTTCTCAACCCAAAAATCCCCCCTGCTAGCAATTCTACTCCCTCCACTAGCAATAGCTTTGACATTCTATCTCAACTTACCTCAGTGGTCTCCGAGCCCCCCATGCACTCCTATGAGATTCCCAAATAGCTGTTTGTTAACCCCGATTCGGCTTCGTCTCGAGACCGTATCCTCTACCAAACCCAAGTCCTCCCATCCACCACTTCCATTAAATATTCAACCTGTAAACCTAATGGTATGGACATCGATACCCTTTTGATTGATCCCAAGCATGTAGCGAACATCATGGCCGAGAGCAGTGAACTCAAGTAGATGAATGAAGAGCCTGAAAGCATCGACCTTGGAGACTTGGATATTTTTAGCATTAAACAAGCATGCAATCAAAAACAATTTGATAAGATCCCGGTAAGACAACTAGAAAGACTAGAGGTCATCCTATCCGGAGCACATCAACAACGATCTCTAAGAATTCAACCAATAAGTTAGTGGGATGGAAAGAACCTCTTCAAGGATACCAAGAAATGAGGGAGAAAGACAGATCTACAATGAACCATCCTCATCGAGGAAATGTTGGTAGAATATGGAAGATATTCTAAACTCACAAAGTACTACTGGCCACTTCCCAACCCTGAACCATGAAACTCACATCATGGAATTTAAGAGGGATAAATGGCCCTGGGAAATATAGAATGATAAAAAAATCGATACAACATGAGAAACCTCATATCTTCTTTATGTAAGAAACGAAATGTAATAGTACTTTTCTCAGCACCATTCTCTTAAAAGCATGGCCTGGTAGTCACTCAATGGCGGTGGATGCTATAGGAGCCTTGGGAGGATTAGCAACATCATGGAATGCACAGGTCGTTGCGCTCACAGACTTCCATGCGAAACATCACTTCATTCAAGCTAACTTCCATATCATAAGGACCAATGTGCACGGTCACCTCACTAATGTTTATTTCCCACAAGCTGCTGCAGACAAAACCACAACTTTGGACATGCTCACACTGCTCAATGCCACTTGGGCCCATCCACTTTGGATAATGGGGGGCGACTTCAATATGATCACTAAATTAGATGAGAAACTAGGAGGCCAAATCAAAATGGACAATGAAAGTGAGTACTTCAAGGAGTTCATACAAAGAAATTGGCTAATCGATCTACCCTTCAACAATGGAATCTATACCTGGAATAACAAAAGATCCGATCCTCATTAGATTGCTGCAAAGCTAGATAGATTTCTGATCTTAGATAATGCTATCCACCTGGGAGGAGACCTCTCAGCCTTTATTCTGCCACTTTCAGGTTCGGACCATTGGCCCATTTCGCTTCAACGACAAACACCGGGAAACTCCACTAGAAGACCCTTCTGCTTTGAATTTTTTTGGTTGACATATCCAAATTTCAAATATTTAGTTCAACATGCATGGAAATGTTTTCTCCCCCCCGCAGGCCCCAAAATGTTTCAATTCCAACAAAATCTTAGGTTCCTAAAAGCGCAAATCAAACAGTGGAACCATGCTACCTTTGGAAACATTATTCAAGTGCATAGAGCCCTTGCTCAGGAAATGGAGAAACTCCAGCAAACCATCATAAAAGAAGGAAGGAATGAAGCCCTCATCGAATAGGAAAAGAACCTTCAGACATAGATAACAAAATGAGAAAAACAAGAGGAAATCCTCTAGAAACAGAAATCACGAATAAGATAGGTGAGAGGAATACAAAATTCTTCCATCATATTGCTATCTAGAGGCAATGCATAACAACATCACCCAAATTCACAATCAGCAGGGAGACCGATTGGAAGATCACGGGGATATTGAAAATAACTCCTCAAGAACTTCAAAATAGTCCATCAAGAACGTGACATCAACAGACAACCAACAATTGACAAGATCCTCCCACATATCCCAATGGTGATAACAGATGAACACAATCAATTGCTACTGCATCCAATCACCTTATAGGAGGTTGAATCAACTATAAAACAGCTTCAGAAAGGAAAAGGTCTTGGTCCAGACGACTTTACCTCCACTTTCTTTCATAGATTCTAGGATACTATCAAAGAGGAGGTATGTCAGGTAGTTGAAGAGTCTAGAACACTCCATTGGGTGCTACGCTCTCTAAATGCAACATTTATTACTCTCATCCCCAAGGAGGAACACTCTAATACTCCGGAAAAATTCAGGCCTATAGCCCTTTGCAATGTATTCTACAAAATCATATCTAAAGTTATAGCTTCCTATTTGAAGTTGTCGCTTCCCCTTCTCATCTCGCTAGAACAATCAAGCTATGTCGATGGAAGGCAAATCATAGATGGCATCATCCTCACCCATGAGATCATCCACTCTCTCAAGCACCACAAGAAAGTAGGTATGCTTCTAAAAGTCGACCTCTCAAAAGCTTTTGATAAGTTGAGTTGGGTGTACATTGAAAAGATGTGACTGCCTTTCGTTTCTCACATGTTTGGGTACCATGGATCATGAGCTTAATCTCCTCAACTTTCTTCTCCATTCTGGTTAACGAAATTCCTTCCACCCCATTTCAACCCTCAAGAGGCATCCATCAAGGAGATCATCTCTCTGCTTTCCTCTTTGTTCTTATGGCTGAGGGGTTGGGCAAGACCATCAAACATGCCCTCCAGGAGCACCAACTTCGAGGTATATCCCTTCCTAATTCCCCTACCATCACCCACCAATAATTTGTGGATGATAACATTTTATTTGGGCATCCCTTAGTCTAAGAAGCTTGAAAATTCAAATCCCTCCTTGATAACTTCTTAGAAGCCTCTAGAGCCAGCATCAACACTGTTAAATCCCAGAGCTTCTTTCTTCATACTCTTGTCGTAACTCAAACCTCCATAGCCCACATTCTGTGATTCTCTGTCACCTCTCCCCCCTCCAAGTATCTTGGCGCCCCCTTAACTGACTATGCTTTTAAGCACTCCTCTTGGCAACTGCTCCTAGAAACACTTGAAACCCGTCTCACCTCCTAGACATTTAGAGCCCTAAACATGGCAAGCTAACTAATCTTCCTCAAAGCTATACTGAAATTTGTGCCTCTTTATCTCTTCTCTGTATTACCAGTGCCTAAATGGGTTCTTAAAATCAAATATCTTCAAAGGAACTTTCACTGGGGATCGGTGAGACATAATCGCAAATGGGAGTTGGTCAAGTGGGCAACAGTATGCCTCCCAAAAAACCTTGGGGGAATCGGTCTTCGAGACCATAAACACAGTAACGCAGTTATGGGAGCAAGAATCTGTTGGAAGTGGCTTTCAGCGCCACACATGCCCTGGGTAATCCTATGGAAATCTAAGTATGCCAACAATAGATCGAATGAAGACTTGATCAGGCTCACAGATATGGGTAAGGGCTCCCTAATTTGGAATGAGACTAGATTGCATAGACGTATGATCCATCAGCATAGCTTTTGGGAAATAAGAGATGGCAACAATCCCAGTTTTGGATGGATTCATGGTAGCAAAGACCCAGACTCAACAACTTAATCTCACTTTCGCAAACAGAGGATGAGGAAGCTCATCATTTGAAAATAGTCAACCAGTACTGGATTCCCACCCTCAATCAAGGATGTAGACAATGGCACAAAGCAGAACACATCATCAGGCATGGTATAGAGATAATGTTCAAGGAGTTGGACACAGAGCTAACTAATAGGAGAATCAGATTCTCTAACGAAAAGGATATCCTACATTGGTGCTACAAACCACGTGGAACCTTCACCACACAAGAGGCTTACAACCTGATGACTAATACTCAGACCAACAAGGACCCTCTCTGGGACAAAGTGTGGTCTCCTAAAATCTGGCCCAAGATCTCCACATTTCTATGGCTGCTATGTGATAAAAGAATTCTTACCTGGGACAACTTAAGAATTTTTTTCTTTTATGGCCCCTCAAGATGCCCCAACTGCAAGCTACACGAGGAAACTATACAACATCTCATGGAATCCTATTATCTAGCAAACAAACCTTGGGAAAAAACAATTTTTAGATGTCAGAAAGATGGTAGAGTCAGGAAGAGACATCACCAAAACCATTCACCACTAGGCTAAAAACCCGTAAAAAAGTCCCCTGCTTAACTCCTTATGGAGAATTGTCCCAGGCCTCCTCCTTTGGACAATTTGGAAGGAAAGGAATCGACGTATCTTTAGGAATCAAACCACCCCCATAGAGATCATATGGAGCAATCTGTGGAACAACCTTCAGGAAACTCTAGCACTCCAAGCTTGGAGCGATGATGTCTTTCCCACCGATCCGTAAGAATGACCTATATGGGTAAACTGGAAGCTTAGGATCATCCAGACTCAAGAGCACCCCAATAGATCCATCCCTTCTAACCACTCTTCCAGCAAATGGTGCCGTCGCCTCCAATATTTACCCAGTTAAACTTTGATGGCACTTCTAAAGGTAATCTACGTTAGACTGGACATGGAGGAATCTTTAGGGATCACTATGGAAATCCTTTGCTACTTTTCCTAGGCACTTCAGGATGGGATACGAACTACTCAGCTAACTAGAAGGATTATGGCAACTTCTCAAAATCGCTCAACAAAGTGGCTACTTTCCCTTAATAATCGAAGGAGATTCACAAATCCTCATCAATATGACCAATCAAATTATTTAGGGAACTCTACTAAACAAGCTATCCTATAGCTGGAGACTTGCAGCTCATTTGCAACTCATTGAGTGTTGGCTTGCAATCAACAGAGCAATCACATTCAAGCACATCAAGAGGAATGGCAACAAAGTGGCCGATCTCTTAGCCAGCTTAGGGGTGGAAAGTGATTGAAATCTATACACAAGTTCGCTCGAAATTATAAAAGATGCCATACACCAACATGAATTCACCAAACTGGTGCAAATGGATGCAGCACCCGCAGATGCGGGTGGCATATGAACAATCAATGCAGATATGCCACCGAATAGGTAGGTGGCCGAACCACATGGTAACTTGCACTTTCCCCTATGGGAATTTAAGGCAGGCCTCTACCCCTCAAACGGCCCCATCAACCCCTTGTGTGGATTGAGACATCCCCTGCAAGCATAAGAATATGGAACCAAGCCCTCTGCCATTCTCCATTTAGCCTCTGAGTTGCTCTTGCCACCCTACCGCAGCAGAGCCAAGCCTTCGCACTATAATAGGTAGACATTGCAGACTCATTTGTTGCGTCGACCTAGGCAATGGTCGTCACCACTTCTCTCAGTCCATTCATTATGCCCTACAAATTGAGGTCTCAACCCCTGTCTATAGCCCTAAATTGATTCCCCCTATTTTTCCCAATTTATCCTCTACTATATTCGACCCACTCCCCACCACTGGGGCTCAACTCTCGTTGTAGCTTCCAGCTCAAAGAAATATGCGTCGACGCCATCGCATGCAATGCAGGTGAGGTAGTAGCTGCAGTAGTGCTATCCGCCATGGTCATTGCCTCCATCTATTTCGACTTCCCCTTCGACATCCCCACCCCCCAACCCCTCCTCTTCCCGCTTCCATGACAGATATTCGGATACTCATAGCGGCAGAGGACAAGCTTGCTCCCGTGAGGTTTGAAGCACTGATGAAGAGACCCAACACACCAATCTCTCTGCTACTTCTGAGCAAGTTCAATTCCATTTTCTCTGCTCCATGGACAAACTGTTAATCATTGCTATCGTCTCGGTGGACTTTAGGGAGGTAGCTGGCTCATGCTTTGATCAAGACCACAACCCTGAGATGAACTAGGTCCCTCCTCCACACGTCAATATTCAAGGGGAGCTAAGCTCTAGCCACCCGCAGAAAGCCATGGACCTTTCGTCCAATAGCAGACAGAAGATGTTGAGAGGTAATGCCACCCGCAAAGACAAAGGCATACAAGTGGAAGCACAAGAGCCACAGGACACCACAAGTGGCAGGCAAGCAGAGGAAATTGACTCAGGAGAGTATGGATGGTGTGAAATTGTGGAAGAGAAGCCATCATCCTAAGACACCTAGTAGCTGCATGCCACAAGTCACGTGTCAAGCTCGGGTTCTCAGTTTTGTTTTTTTCGTTTTACAGTGGTTAATTTTAGACAGCCTTTTCAAGTTTTACAATGGTCAATTTTGGCAGCCTTTTTTGAATTTTATAGTCTGTTTACAATGGTCAATTTTGGTAGTAAATTTTGAGTTCTGGAATTGTAGCCGCTGCGTGGGCAGAATGAACCTATCTTTATCTCATTCTCAGACTAGTTTCCCCATCTAGGGTAGTCTCGATTTTAAGTCTTGTTGTTTAAAATGGTCATATGGTTGACCTAGACCTGCAGAGGCCAGAGCCTTACTGTATATTATGTTTCCATAAATAGATTTAGTTTTATAGAGAAGAAAAAAATATAGTATTAATATTACTCAAAAACTAGTAATACACCTTAACAATTTACTCATTATCATATTCCCTAGATTTATTAATTTTGACTCAAATATGGTTAAATTTTTACTTAAAATAAAACATGATGAGTATTAAAATAAGAATTATATATATATATATATATAATTATATATATATTAAATATATATATATATATAATATAATATATATATATATTATAATTATATATATAATATATATTAACAAAATAATATTATATAAATAAGCAATTTAATAGTCAAAATCTAGCCATTTCTGGTGTAAACTTATAGTCGTTGTCATCTAGTTCTAATTATAGCTTCTTAGTCAAACCTAGCCGTTGGAAGATCTTCTCTCCCTATTTAATATGTAGCCATGATCTAATTCTTCAACTTTTCCAGATGATGAACCACACTCGTTGGTTCGAAAGGCATCGACAAATGTATTATCATGTGATTTACGCCAAAAAACTTTTTCTCTTAAAAATAATTTAGTATTACTAAAATATTATATTTAAAAATTTCAGTATGAGGATTAGCACAATTGCTGAAGTCTATTTAGAGGAATTTAGGGTTCTGTGTCTATTCCTTATCCAAAAATAAGTGATCCCTTATGGTGGATCCCTTAAATTTGCAAGGAATAATATCTTTAATATTATCCTCATTCTCCAAGATTATCTCCTTTATTCCTCAATGGTTCCAAGACTTACCATCCTTATGCCAACCTTACTTGAGCGAGGTGGGAGTTTTGGAAACAATAGTAACTGATAAGGAAACATAAACAATTTGGACAAGAAGTAAAATTTAAATAAATGTTCTAGTTAAAGAAGTATGGTATCAGCCAAGAAAAGGGATCATCTGGACTAAGCCCGATACCCTAGAACTCTAAGAGCATTAAAGACAAGATAAATGGACAGGAATAATAATAAAGAACCATTTTAGACATGCTACAGTTCTGTGCTCAAGAAGCGAAATACCAAATAACTGTAAGAAACTATGAAATCAAAAAAATAGAGGACATTAAAAATGGAATGTCAAATCCGTAGGAAAGGTAGCGCTCATGTAGAACCAGAGCAAGAACCAAAACCCTGGATCTTGACCCTTGAGAAATAAATGTATACTGCCAAATATAAATTTATATAAATCTTATTCTTAAAATCAAAAGACAATTCCGAAAGAGAACATATTCTAAAATCCAGAATAAGTAAGAACCACAAAATCTCTTATATGTTGTTAAAATGAAACTCGACAAAGATTGAAAATATAGAAAATTGTAACAGAACTAACATTTAATCTGTGAAGAGCTCGAATGAATGCTATAACTGTTTGAAAAATTTAATATCATTATCTAAGCCAATATATTCTAATCAAAATATGGAACAACTGAATAATAACAGAGCATAGGAAAAAAATTCACATTAAAAAGATCTGTGGAACCCCACGGCATACTAGTAAATAACATATTCGGATAAGGGTTCGATACCCTCCTCTAGATAACCGCAAGGGTTTTCATTCAAGCAGAAAATGTAAATCTGTTGCCATTATGATACATGTATGATACAGGTGTTGTCCTTGATTGCAACTCACTTAGATGACAGATCATAGTGTAGCAAGTCAAGAGCAAAGAGAGGGAGAGGTATATGCATGTTCACTTTGTCAAAGCAGCGTATACATGTGGGTTAACAAACCAAAACGAGCGAATAACATACACACACAGTTTCACAGAAGGAAAGGCGAGTACATGTTGGAAAACTAAGTTTTCGTCTGTGGTATTTGGTCCAAGGTATTTTGATCCATGGTATTGGTCCAAGGTATCTAGTTCGAAGTAATGAACCTAGGTATTTGGTCCAAGGTATTGGTCCAAATTTGTTTTGGACCATGGTATTGAGAAAGGCCTAAAACTATATAAGGAGGAGAAGCTCATTAGGCCAAGATGTGCAAGTGTGCAAGGTTTGAATATGTGATGAACTGTGAGATTCAGTTGCAGGTTATGGGTGTCTAATGCTTTGCTTGATCTGAACCAAGGATGCACCTATGTGGATTATGATGAATGATGGATCAGGATCTTAAGGGTTGGAATGTAATGTGGCTTGATCATTGATAGACTAGATTTGATTTCTGATTTATTAATGCATGTTTGTTATACAAATGTTATGATCTGGGTATGATTGATCTCTGGAATAGCTGCAAAGTTATGAGTTAATATTTGCAGATCGATATGTGAGTTTTCTTTTTTAAAATTGTGTATACATGCTGGTTTTGTTCATCAGAGTCGCGTATACATTATGAAATGTGATATCTAAATTTATAGTTGGTTCTAGTGGGTATCGTAGATTTCTGGGTTTGGCTCTGTGTTCTGGTGACTGTGTTTTGATGACAGTATTCTAGATGTTCAATGGTGATTGATTTTGAGCTTCAATGTTGTTGATGGGTCCAGTATGAAAATTCGATGAAACATGGCCTTCATATATCATGGCCAAAGCAAAGGTTTTCATATTCGATCAACCACGTGACTGCTAGTGAATTTATTAAATAATTTTGAAATAAATGTAGAAGCAAATAAAGTCAGACAGATTACTTCATTTCTTAGAAATAAATAATATATGTACAAAAAAATGCAATACTTCATGATTGAAACATTATGAAAATTTGAAATAATTAAAATCACATGCCCCACAACATTTACTTGTATGTTTTTTTAATGACAAGAAATTATTATCAGCTAAATGTGAAGGATTGTTGGGAGAACCAATAGACTTGATACTATCTAATGCAATTGTGCCAATGAACACATATTGTCATAAACATATAAATTAGGATGAACACATAATGTCATAAATATATATGTTAAAAGGTTGATATGTTTTGTTTCTTTCATTTATTAACATTTTTTTATAAATTAACAATATATTTTAAAATATATTTACTTATATATCTTATTACAAAATATATTAATTATAGTATATCTTTTTATTGTTATTGTGGTTTACTAAATTCATTATATACATATATCATATGTTTAACATTCCCTTTCTTTCTCACAAACAGCTAAAAGTAACAAATTTTTTATACCTAAAAATTTTATTATTAAAATAATATTTTTATTGCTAAAATTTTATCATTTACATTATATTTTTTTTACAAACATATCTTTAATAACATGACACTTGGTAGAATGACAATTATACTTTTAAATTGTTAACCATCTTTATATCAATCCATAGAAATCATATATCCTACACTCTAATGGAACAAATAATAATTAAAAACATAACACCCTCAATATGTTGATTTACTCAATTAACTTTTAAATATCTTCAAATTATTTCTATATTATAGAAAATGATAATCAAAACAAGTATATGAGGTTGTTTACCCAATTACGCTTTTATTTTCTATATTCAGAATTTTGACCCCAATTTTTAAATATATGGCCAAATTTTGAGTACATTTTGAAATTTTAATCCTTCATACAAAACCCTCACAAATACATTTACCTCACACCCTGTTTTTGGCTTCATTCGTTGTATTTTTGCACAATTAGGGGCAATTGCTAGTTTTATTGGGTATTGGATTTACTCTTGGTAATTTCTATTGCTAATTTTTATTATATTGATTTTATTCACTATTGTATATACTAGTGGTGTTAGAGTGGTAGTGACTAGGTTTAATTATATGTTTGGCCTAAATTACACAAACCAATTACAAATTAACTATGATTATGTGTGTGTGTGTGTTTTATTTAGTACATGATGTTTCTTTTGTTAGTTATTAAATGGGCCTTAATTTATGGCATCAAAACATAACAAGTATCATGAAATTTTAAAATTCATAAAAAATAATTAAACTAATCGTAAAAACCATTAAACATATATACATTTAAGAAAAACATATAACAAAATTCTTAATCATAGAGATTCATCCGAGTGTGTCATGGACATTTTTAATCTGTAAATAACTTTTTAATTTCATGGCTTATCAATACCCCATGCCTAAAACACCATGAGTCATTTCATATGACACCTGTTCATATGATATATTTTAGGAGAGGAAGAAGCTGAGAAAAAAATGGACATATGTGGAATTATAGACCAGGTAAACGAACAGGTTGTTTTTTGCATGTATTAGGGGAATGTAGTCACCTTTCAAGTTGAAGCTTGATAGATAACAGTTGTTGCATGTTGAGGTAGGATCCTCATGTAGGTTGAAGCCTGAAAAACATTTATGGGAGTTATAGCTTCCTTGTAAGTTGTAGGCTATAGAAAATTCAAGGTATCATCCTTGTTTACGTTGGAGACTACAAAAAACAAATGTAACAAGGGGGGAAGAGTTTTCCTTTGCAATATTGTTTACTTCATATTCTTGTGTGGAATAATAAAAGCCAAAAAAACATCTGTATAAAATGATGTACTTTTGAAAGGCTAAAATCTGAGAGGATGAGAGATTGGGAGATTTGATTGTAGAATTATTCATTAATTACCTAGTATACATAAAGAGTAGATGTGAATAGATTTTAGGAGATGAAGGAGTTGAGACAAAAGTGGAGATATGCAAAATTATAAACTAGGTAAACTAACAGGTTATTTTTTGCACTTATTAGGGGAATGTAGTCTCCTTTCAAGTTGAAGCATGATAAATAACACATTGTTCCCTATTAAGGTAGGATCCTCATGTAGGTTGAAGCTTGCAAAAAATATATGGGAGTCATAGCTTCATTGCAAGTTGTAGGTTGTAGAAAATTTGAGGTATCATCGTCGTTTAGGTTGGAGAATACAAAAAAATAGATGTAACAAGGGAGTAAGAGTTTTCCTTTGCATCACAACAATAACAAATTGTGGTTTTCTGCCTTTATTGGTTTCCACTTATATATGGTGCCCATATGTGATACTCTTACGTGTTGATTTTTGTAACAGCCCTGCTGAAAATTTCATGTAATAAAAGTTAATAAAGACAAAATAAGACCATAGTTAAGAGAAACTTATTCGAAGCTAAATGTTGGGAAAATATATCCTAGTGGGCATCACTTGATGCATGTTTTGGCTAAGTAAAATTTGCGAGGGCTAAGGCAAAGGCATTAAAAGGAAAAAGGGAATTTTCGGCACATTTATTTATGAAAATAAAGGAAGAGGAGTTACAATATGTGGAAAAATAATATGTGATATTGGAGTAGTTGCAATATCTAGTCTACATGTTGAAGATGTTTTGCCAGGTTATGTTGTAGACGACAATGTCATAGAAGAAGAGCACGACATTTTTTTGAGATATGGTTTCAAAAGGTGGTTCACGAGGCTTTGAAAAATAGACAGAGCATTAAATAGACTAAATGGCATGGCCAAGAATTCATAATTGCTTCATGAGTTTGGAAGTCTATTTAGGAATGTTTACTTCCTTGATGTGTATTTGTTGGTAGCTCAAATAGAGGTCTAATCTGGTAAATAGTTTAGCACCATGCAGTTCATCAAAAAAATCATTAGCAATCATAATAGGAAAATTTTCCTTGATGGTAAACCTTTAAGGGCCCAAACGTTAGGTCACATTTGTCATTATCCATATTTATTTAGAGCCATGACCACTGGAGATGAATAAGGGTTGACATTGGAACAGATAACACCGGCTTCAAGGAGTTCCTTGATGATTTTTTCAATTTAGTTATTTTGGGCAAAAGGATATCGATATGGGTGGAAATTTGCTGGTTGCACACCCGGGACCAAAGGGATAATATGATCATGTTCACCCATAGAGGGTGGATGCTCTTTAGGCTTGTCAAAGACCAGTTGGTGGCAATCTACTACCTGTTGCTTCTCAGGATGAATATGAGGAGTAGTGGATTCAATGGCCGGGATGGAATTAAATTGGGTGACTACTTCATGATGGCCCTTTTTTAAAATATTCTCCATTCTATGCGAGATGATGATAGTAGGATCACCTACTTCAAGTCCCATCATTGTATGAATGTGGTCGTTCTGCTTAAAGATCATATATAACTCCTGGAAATGCATTGTGATAGGGCCTAGTGAGTGAAGCCATTAAACACCAAGGACAGTGTTGCAACCACCCATTTCAATGGAAAACATGTGGGTCTTTAAGTGGCAGTCTCCCATCAGAAGCTTAATATTTCCACAATGGCTTTAACATTTCATGGTCCCCACATGAGCGATAAGGACTTGGAAATTAGATACTAGTCATACAAAGCAATGAGAAATTTTTGTGGCTCCCTTATGGATAAAGTTATGAGTGCTACCACTATAAATCAATACCACTACTTTGCGATATTTAATAAAGCCTCAAATTTTGAGAGTTTGAGGAGAAGAAATTCTAGAAAAGGCGTGTTATACTCTCAATTTGCAAGAAATCCATAATATCATAAATATGAGGAAATATAGCTCAAAACATGGAATTATGACATGAAATGAGACAAAGTACAAGGTATTTTATTATTCAGAAGTAGATTACAATGTTCACTTAATTTTTTTAGGGGGAAGCCTCCAAAATATCAATGCTCAATTACAATAAGACTCATTGGTCTTTCCCTTACTAACTAATATTATTTATAGCTTAATGGCATCTGAAACCCTAACTACTAGTTTTCCCATTGCATAACAAGGGTTAACCACTTTATTTATTAACTCTGGCTTGTTTACAACTAATTCTGACACTTTTCTATAATGCAGGTCAACCACTTACAAGTATTATTAAAGTGGGATTTATTGACTCTTTAAATAACTATGACTATGACTCAACCCCTTGGGCTTATTACATAAATAAAGGGATTATGGTTGGACCGTAAATTTCCCTCCCCCATCAAAACAATCCTTGTACTCAAGGCTAAAGTATTGGAAATTGCTGAAGAAAGTGGTTGGTTCCTAGATTGCATCTTCTAGAGAGGTGTCTTTCAACTTGATGATGACTTACTTGATTGTGCAATTAAGAATATGTTCTTTGGTTCGGTTTGGATTTCACCTGCTTCTTCCTCAGGAACCTCATGGGATGGAGCTTCATTTGTTGAGCCATTATCAGTAGCATCAATCTGAAAGAATTTTGGTTCTTGCATTTATGTCTGGGGGAGTACTTGTCATCATAGTAGTACCACAATACTTGTTTCCTTCTTTTGGCTATTTATGTTGGTGGCACCTTTTGAACATTAAGTGTTTGGGCAAGGACTTGAGTCTAGGTGGGATGTGAGTTGACTATGAAATTTGGACTATTAGACTAGGAATTTAAGGCAAATTCCACATCTAATGCCCTCTGGCATGCCTCTATCCAATTAGTTGGGTGGTGCATCCGGACATGGGCTTAGATGCCTTCCTTTAGGCAACTGATGAAACATTCCAAGTAAAAGTCATCTCCTAGGTTGTCAGTTCTAATGGACAAGTGTTCAAAGGCTACAATGTAGTCCTTTACTATACTTGTTTGTCGAAGCTTAGTGAGACGACCCAAAAAATATATTCCCAGAAAAAGAGATCACATATGGCTTTTGAGAACATGTTCCAAGTTGCTTTCCCTGGATAACATTTATCATGCCATTGTTGCCACTTCCATCTCTCTTGGTCCAAGTAAAAGGCTCCCAAATGTAGTTTACTTCCATCTTCATAGATATCATTAAGGGAGAAAGAAGGTTCCATTTATGTAATGACCATATTGCAGGGTTAAAGCCATCAAATTTGTACATGTCAAACTTGGGTGTCTAGTGGCTCGACGAGTGGTGACTTCCATGGAAGTGAATGTGATGGTTGGATTCTCCTTCTATGTGTTCATAAATACTAGGATCCTCCCTCATGAGTTCATGAGACATCTTTATAATGCTCGTTACTTATGAGATTTGGGTGGTAATGGTCACCTAGAACTCATTGAATTTTTTCTCAAGGTTGTTGAACTTCTCGACTACCATTTCCGCAACCATAACTTGATATATGGTACCTAGCATACACCAACCTTAGTCAAATTTTTTTATCTTACTTAAGAGTAGTATTCCAGAAAAGAGAGCGAGATCGGGAATCTAGTGAAGTGAGTCACATGAAGCCATGTCGAGATTTTTGTTTGGGACCACAGTAAAATTGGGGTCTTAGAAGTGAATGGTAGCACTTTGACCAGCTCGTCGTCTTGAATCTTATGGGGTAAGTCTCTTCCAAGTGTCTCGGGATATCCTGAGACATTTTTTTACTCTGAAAGGAGTTTTACTCCCAACTAATCAATACTGCAATAGCTGAATTCCAGCGTGCTTGATATTGCCAAACATCATGTGAAAATCAAACCTGGATAATATTAATAGAAACCCTAAGGTCTTGGTACTATAGAATGCACTGCTACAATATGATATGGATTGTGTTGTCTAATAGCCTCATTGCAGAAAGAGCCTAATCAACATTGTGAAAAGCCAAACTACTAAATCTAACTTTCACGGAGGCAGCAAAACCCAAATTGCTAGATCTTATCTGGACGATGGTAGTCGAAACCCAATAATTAGATCTGATCTAGAATACAAGGTAGAGGGAGATCTTCAGATTATGGAGGGAACTGTGGTCACAAAGGAGTGTTAGGTGCTACAGATCGCAATATACACAAGGGTTCAACAATAGTACTCGACCCAATCTTTCAGGGTGATAACTAAGGAGGACCAACCATACCCTTAGTTGTACTACCCGACTACACTATTGTACATGTGAGTAAGCTCCCTGAGTGTTTTTCTTAGTGTACTATAGCAACAAGAAGGTCAAAAAATTATCTAAGGTTAGGTTTTAGGTTATCCTGAGGGGGTTCTGATATACCCAAGGGTATATGAAAGTGTAGTCCATGCATGGTTCTGTCTAATGTGCTACTACTTGAAGGGGTGCCCACAAGGGTAGCTCTTGCATGCATGCCTCCGCAATTCAAAAAGTTTATGTGCTCAATGACAAATCTCATGCTTTAAAGATGTTGGAACACGTCTCTAACCTAAAAACAATTCTACAAAAATTGAAGGTACAAATTTTCCCTGGAAAGGACTCTAGTACCACTTGTTATACTCTTTATCTATGAGAAATCCATAATACTAGAAATACGAAGAAATATATCCCAAAACACAAAATTATCACATGAAATTGGAGAAACTGCAATATATTTTATTATTGAGAAGAAAATTACAATGTCCACTTGCCTCTTCGAGGGGGAAACCTTCAACAGAGCAGAGCTCAATTACAATAAGATTCGATGATCTTTTCCTTACTAACTTAGACTATTTATAGCTTAATGACGTCCAGAACCCTAACTACTAGTGGGCCGTTGCATAACATGGTTAAACCACTTTAGTTATTAATTATGACCCATTTGCAACTAATTATGGTCCATTTTCTATAATGCGAGTCAACCACTTACAATTATAATTAATGCAGGTTATATTGACCCTTTAACTAACTATGACTCTAACTCAACCCCTTGGGCTTATTAGATAAATAAAGGGGTTAGGGTTGGACCCTAATAGTTTATGAGCATTGAAAACACCCCTAGTCACATTCTTACCACAAATTGTACAAAGGGCCAATTTGGAGATATAATTACAGTAGCATCTATGTACAGCTCTACGTCAACAAATTCTTTCCTCACGAAATCATCCTAAAATTAGGTGATTTCCACTAGATTAAGCTCCTAGACTATCAGAACACTTCTTTTTGTTGTCACTTGTACCATCAAACATGACATCTACAAAATTATTATACTCAAAATCTAGTAAAACAGAAGGCTAAATCTAAGGTTTGGAAGCCATGCAACTCACCCGCTCTAGAGGAACAGGACTCCTCTTCTTCAAACTAGGAGGAATGAAGTTGAATGATGAGTTTCTCTCCTCGAATGAGGCTTAGACTGCAAATCTTCAAAAGGATTGCGAGTAGAGTAAGGAGAATCAAATTTCAACAAATAAAAAAGAAATAGACAATAATATTGCTTCGTTGGGAGTGTTGAAGCAAGCCCATGAATCAACTTCCTCATACTCTTACAAGGACGTGTCAACAACTTGTCAGGAAAATCTTCCACTAGCCATGGTTACTCTTTCGTCGAATGGATTCGTGAAAGTGGCCAAAAGGAAAGGAAAGAAAAGTAGATCTGAAAACCTGCCACAAGATGTGTGATTCTCTTGTTTCTCTTGCTTCATGAATTGAGTTGAGGGTTCGACTACACCTCTTCAACCACCCTCATAACTCCCTCCTAGCTATGGAAATATTATTTTTTGTACATTAATGGAAAGTTTCTCACAACGTTACAAAAAAATGGCATTGAAGTATTTTATTTAACGCTCTTTAAAATATTTTGTCATGAAACATAATGTTAATATTAAAATGTTTTTTAATTATTAATAGGTTTTTAAATACACAACAATATTACATAACATTATCTTGAAATATTTTATTTATTACTTACATAAAATCTTATTATTTTATTAACATTTATAAATGCCACATATTAAATAAGTTACACATCTTAAAGTATTTGAATTTGTTTACTTACAATTATTTCTTTCTTTTAAACATTAAACTATTTTAATATTTTTTAACATCTTCTTCGCACCAAAAAAGAGAATAAAACTATTTTAATATTTTTTAACATCTTCTTCGCACCAAAAAGAGAATAAAGCTATTTTTTCCCAATTAATTATTTCAAATTGATATTACAAGACATTTATAATGTTTTAATTAAATTCAACCCATATATATATTTATATATTATTATATATTATTATATATATTATAATTCTTTTTATATCATTTAGAATTCTTATGGAATATACCACATTGTAGTTGTAAAAAAAATACATAGATTTTTTTTTTAAATAATATTAATAACTAGTGACATTTAAAATGTTTATTAAAATAGTCATTAGTTATTTTTTCGTGATCATGTTGTTAATATTTAAATAGTTTTTTGTTATTAATACATTTTTAAATAAATCAATATTACTTTGTGAAATAGTATATTTATTACATATATCAAATATTGTTATTATTAATAGTATATGCATATGCTACATATTGAATAAATGGTATATCTTTTTAAAGTAATTGAATTTTTTAAATGCAATTATTTTTTTCCATTAAACTCGAAAATATTTTATTAAGGTTAACATTATTTTTATTTTAACGTCTCCCTCACATTTAAAAAAGGAAATATAAGTTGTTTTGTTTTTTCTTTTTATAATTAGTTTATTCTAAAATTGATACTATTGAGTCGTATTATTGATATTTTATTACTTTTTTTGTTAAGCTTAGCCGGACTCTCTTATTTTCGATTTCACATGTCCATTATTTACCCCTCAACAGGAGGGGGTAGTACAAGATCGAACACAGATCGTGTGGTCACTGCCACTTGAGCTATGTACACCAACATATAATATTTTAATAAATCAACCTCTTATTTATATATTAATATATATATATAATTTTTTTTTATTAATTTTTATAAATATTCGAATTAAATTACACCAAATATGTATATTCATATTTCTATTTTTTATTATAGCTAATATTATCTTCCATTTAAATATTTTTATGTTAAAAGAGACAATCATCAACTTAACTTTGAGAACGAACAATTAGACATGGCCAATCACACATCAACCTCAAACTATATTGTAAAATAAGTCTCTTAGTGCAATAAAAATAATTCAGTATGACTGTTAAGTATTTGGATCTCCATGTTAAATAACATAATTTTATATTAATTTAAGAATAGACAAATTAATCAAAATTTTAAAAAAATAACAATGATAGTTTTAATTTTGAATATGAGGAAGAATATTTCAATATAAGGATTAAATGAATAATTTGAACATCATATTAATTAATAGGTTTCCATATATGCATATATTGAAAGAGAAAGTAACAAAAAAATTATTTTAATGTTGGCCCTTATAAAATATTTTAAAGTAATTGAAAGGAAACAAATCCAATTATTCTTAATAAGAAAATGTACAATTCACCCAATGATTAAGATACAACTATGTATCCTTTATGTAAAGCAATTTAAAGACAATTAATATTAATACATTTTAGGTAGTCTTACTATTTTACATTCTGATCATTTTTTAGTGCAATTGTTTTGATCAATTTTGTCTACGACCTAACAAATATTGGTTAAAATTGTAGGTTTCAATTATGTGGTCTACACAACTAAGTGTCCAAAGATATTTTGAAAGCTTTAAATATATTTAGATATTAAAAAAGAAAAAATCAAACAATGAAAAATCTCCCATACACATAAATATCTTAACAACATATCCATCAAATACAAAAATAAATCAAATGTCTTAAATTACAAAACTTTTTTCAAAATTTTATATTATAAAAATTATTCTACAAAATAAATTAATCTCTTTTATAAATAAAAGATAATTCATAATAATATATTATATATATAAACTATTATTAATATAACATCTTTAACTAAAATGACCTATGTTATTTCTATCTTAGTATCCATTTTATTTTAAAAATAAACGCTCTTCATAAAAACTAAACTTTGATGGATAATTAAAAAACAACTCTAAACTTATAAAATTTACTATATTAATTAAATAGGTGGAAAAAAAACAACTCTATTAAATTGATGGAGTATGAGATGGAGCAATTTGATCCAGTAATGGTGGTAAACGTGAGAGGAGTGATGCTCGGCATTAAGCATGCGGCCAGCGTGGGGTGATGATCCCGTGGAAGAAAGGCACCATAATCTTCACTGCCATCATTTCATGTTAGATCAGATCATACATAACACACATCGGATTTATACTCAGAGACTTAGACGGCAATAACAAAGAATAATTCACAGAGATAGACAAATGGAGAAACAACAAGATTACTTAGTCAGAAACAGCGGAATAGATAAGCAATCACTGGATAACAGAAATCACTTTGCATTACATAACAGGCTTGGGCCTTGGTTTGCTTTCCTTGGCCGGAGAAATTACAAATTTATAGAGGTAGAAGAAGCATCTAGAATCTTGTATGTGATGGAGATCTAGAATGATCTAGAAACCATTGGCGGTGTAGGAGGATCTAGAATCCTGCATGTGATTCTAGAAACTACTGGAAATGTAGAAGGATCTAGAATCGTGCATGAATTTGGCTTCACACTTAACATTCGCCCACTTGAAGCTAAATAAGAGTGAACAAGTCACACCGAGTCCTACCATGCCTCTACATAACTCATGTTTATTTTGTGGTAGAATCTCAGTGAGCATATCAGCAGGGTTCCTATCTATATGGATCTTTTCCAAGGATAACTGTTCTTCCTCCAACACATGGCAGATCGAATGGTACCTTAAGTCAATGTGGTTGGTTTTTGAATGCAATTCTGGGTTTTTTCCAAGTAAATGGCACTCTGACTATCACAAGATAACACATACTTGCCCTACTTTATTCCAATCTCTCCTAGGAATCGTTTCATCGACAACATCTCTTTACAAGCTTCTGTTGTAGCTATGTACTCTACTACTATTGTAGAGAGGGCTACTATTCCTTTTAGCCTTGACACCCAAGATACTGCTACACCTGCAAATGTATACAAATAACCTATAGTGGACTTTCTGGTATCCATATCTCCAGCCATATCTGCATCTGTAAATCCTTCAAGCACAGTCTCATCATGACCAAAACATAGACAATAATGACTAGTACCTTTGAGATACCTTAAAATCCATTTTACTGCTTACCAACATTGTTTACCTTGATTGGCAAGGAACCTACTCACTACGCCCACTAAATATGAAATGTTTGGTCGCATGTATACCATGGCATACATTAAGCTACCAACTGCTAAAGCATAAGGAATCTTGCTCATCTCTTCTTTCTCCTTTTCATCACTAGGACATAATTCAGTACTCAACTTGAAGTGGGCTACAAGAGGTGTACCAACTGGCTTGGCATCCTTCATAATAAACCTGTGAAGAACCTTCTTGAGATATTTTTCCTGTGACAACCACAACCTTTTGTTTTTCCTTGTCACACATAATCTGCATGCCCAATATCTGTTGTGCTAGTCCCAAATCCTTCATTGCAAATTTTTTACCCAAATATTTCTTCAACCTATTGATTTTATTCTTTTCATGCCCAACAATCAACATGTCATCCACATATAACAATAATATGATATACTTTCCTTGATCATACCTCTTGATATAGACACAATGGTCAGCTTCCAACCTCTAAAAACCATGTTCCAACATGAATGAATCAAATTTCTTGTACCATTGTCGAGGTTCCTGTTTCAACCAATAGAAACTCTTCTTCAACCTACAAACAAAGCCTTCTTTGCCTTTTTCTATGAAGCCTTTTGGCTGCTCCATATAAATTCCTTCCGCCAATTCACCATGAAGGAATGCAGTTTTTACATCTAATTGTTCACATTCTAGGTCTAAAGCATCAACTAGACTAAGAATGACTCTAATGGATGACATTTTAACAACAGGTGAGAAAATTTCAGTGAAGTCAATACCTACTTTTTGGGAAAAACCTTTCACCACCAGTCTTGCTTTATACCTCTCCTTATTTTCATCACCTTCATGCTTAATCTTGTACACCCATTTCTTTTGTAGAGCCTTTCTACCTTTTGGGAGGTTTACCAACTCCCAAGTTTTATTTTCCTGCAAAGAGTTCATTTCTGCTTCCATTGCTTTCTTCCATTCTTTATTGTGCTCAACTTTACAAGCTTCTTGAAAACAATTAGGTTCACCTTCATCAGTCAATAAAATATAGTTTGAAGGAGGATACCTTTGTGAAGCCTTATGATGCCTAGAAGATCCGCAAACCAACTGTGGTGGTGCATTATCAGGTTGAATCTCCTGTAAAGGTTCTTGCAAAATTCCTTCTTGTTGTTGTTCATCATTTTCCACTTGTTGTTCTTCATGCTCCTGAATTTGTTTTTCTTTTTCTTGTATTGGTGGTATGTTTTCCTACTACTCTTTGTACCTGTCAATAACCTTCTTGACCTCCAACTCACCTACAGTCCTTTTGAACATTTCCGACTCATTACATATAACATCCCTGCTTCTAATAATTTTATGTTTGACTGGATCCCATAGACGATAATGAAGATCTTCATCCGCATATCCCAAAAAAATGCATTTCACAGATTTATCATCTAGCTTAGTTCTATTTTCTTTAGCAATATGTACGAATGCTTCACATCCAAAGATTTTAAAGTGAGAGTAATTCAAATTCTTACCAGTCCAAACTTCTTCAGGCATACCACCATCCAAGGCTGTAATTGGAGATCTATTTATAAGGTAGCAAGCGGTCCTGACTACTTCAACCCAAAAATTCTTCTCCAAACCAGAATTGGACAACATAATTCACACCTTTTCCATAATGGTGTGATTCATCCTTTCTGCGACACCATTCCGTTGAGGAGTACCAGGCACAATCTTCTCATGCTTTATGCCAAACTTGTTACAATATTCCTTAAATGCATTTGAGCAATATTCTCCACCATTATTTGTTCTTAAACACTTCAGCAATTTGTTAGTCTCTCTTTTGATAGCAACATGGAATTTTTGAAATATTCCAAACACTTCAATTTTATTTTTCATAGGATATGCCCAAACTTTCTTGGATGCATCATCTATAAATGTTACAAAATATGATGCTCCTCCTATTGATTTGACGTTAACAGACCCAAACACATCTGAGTGTACCAATTATAACACATTTTTCTTTCTGTCATGGCCACCTCTAAGGAATGAGACCCTTCTTTGTCTACCATATATACAATGCTCATAAAGATCAAGATTGTAGGATTTCAAACCTAGCAATAAATTTTTATCAACAAGGATTTTTAAACCCTTCTCGCTCATGTGACCTAAACGCTTATGCCACAGATCTGCTAAATTTCCTTCTTTTGTGATAGCAGCCAAATCTGATTTTCCTGTCAGTGTCTTCAATGTAGATAATGTCCCTATCTTGGGTCCTTTGGCAATGACCAATGCACCTTTGCTAATTTTCCAGCCTCCTTTTCCAAATCTTGTCGAATAGCCTTCATCATCCAGTTGTCCCATAGAGATTAAACTCATGCACATTTCTAGTACATGCCTAACCTATTTCAACAATATACCTTGTCCATCTTTCATTTTTATCTGGACATCTCCACTCCAACAATACTGCAAAAATGATTAGTCCCCAAATGCACTCTACCATAATCACCGAGATTATATGAAACAAAACTATATTTGTATGTGGTTATATGGTGAGATGCCCCAAAGTCAAGGATCTAATCAAAGCTACTGCTAGATGTATATACACATGCATACTCTACTAAAAAAGGTAAACAACACATCACCGTATGTGGCTACAGCAGTAGTCTCACCTTCATTTCTGTTGGATGACTTGTGATTTGTACTAGACGGTCTCTGATCCTTTTGTCCTTTCTTCCAGAATTGACATTCTTTCTTCATGTGCCCAGATTTTCCACAATGAAAGCAGATGATCCTTCCTTTCCTTGATTTTTATCGGCCTCTTGATCTTGATCACCCTTACCAGACTCGATCCATTCTCCTACCACGATCAGCTGGAGCGAGAGCATCTCCTCCTGGTTTTCCACAACTGACTTGCGTCACAACTCCTCATTCATTAAATTGTTGCTGACATCATCAAACTTCAGGGTCTATGTAGTTGTTGAAGTGCTCATAGCTACAATTAAATTTTCCCAATTATCTAGCATAGAACACATTAGCAAAATAGCTCTAATTTCATCATCTAAAATGATTTTAACAGAGGCAAGTTGATTAGTAATAATATTAAATGCATTCAAGTGCTCAACAACTAAAGCACCCTCCACTTTTAGATTATAAAGCTTCTTCATCGAGAACACTTTGTTTGATGCTGTGTTTTTCTCATATAGATCATGGAGCTTCTTCCATAATCCTTCAGCCGTCTTTTCTCCTGACACATTGAAATAAACATTCTTTGCTAAATATTGGCGGATTGTTGCAATTGCCTTTCTATCTAGCTTTTTCCATTGTTCATTTGTCATCAATGAGGGTTTCTTTGTTGTACCCTCAATTGACAAATAATGATCCTTTAAAATCAGTATATCCTCCATCTGTGATTTCCATAGGGCAAAATTAGCCCCGCTAAACTTCTCCATATCTATAAGTGTTGTCTCCATTTTCAATCAAATTCACGCCCCAAAACACAAAAACTCCACTTAAAAATAAAAATTTAATTATTACTCTTTAAAATTTAGTGATAATGACCTTCCTCCTTTTAAAATACCCTTTTCAAAATTCCTGCTCCTTTTAAAATATACTTTTCAAAATTCCAACATATAATTATATATGTTTCATAATAAAGATAAAAACATATATAATGTTTTAACCTTTTCACATTTCACACATGCATATGTTGGTTTGAGAAAAAAAACTTACGTAAAACTTACAAACACCACGTTTCAACTCCAAATTTGAAGGATCTCCACGTTTCAACGTCCAACAACACGTTTCAACATAGATCCATGACTTTGTTTTTCTGGCAGCAACTCTCTTTCAGCTCCAGTGTTCCTCAATTATTTCCTGGATAGATCTTTCAATAGCTCCAGGGGTAATAACAAATGTTTTAACGAATGCTGCCAGAGTAAGGTGATGGCACTAAGCAGTTTGCACGGTGGATATTCAAACATGGCTCTGATACCAGTCGTTAGTTCAGAGCATACATAACACATAGCGGATTTATACTCAGAGACTTAGATGGCAATAGAAAAGAATAATTCACAGAGATAGACAAATGGAGAAACAACAAGATTACTTACTCAGAAACAACCGAATATATAAAACAATCACTGGAGAACAGAAATCACTTTGCATTACATAACAGGCTTGGGCCTTGGCTTGCTTTCCTTGGCCGAAGAAATTACAAATTTATAGAGGCAGAAGAAGCATCTAGAATCCTGTATGTGATGGAGATCTGGAATGATCTAGAAACCACTAGCGGTGTAGGAGGATCTAGAATCCTGCATGTGATTCTAGAAACTACTGGCAACATATAAGGATCTAGAATCCTGCATGAGTTTGGCTTCACACTTAACATTGCAGGTATTGTAGGACTTTCTCCATACGCATACACTGCCTCTGAGCATAAGTTTGACAATGAAATCTTTTACTTAATATGTGTAGGGAGATATTTTATTTATAAAGAGTAAAAAAATAATTCGTTATTATTATACTTTTAAACCCTTGTAATTATGTATATTAATTTTTTTTTTTTTATAGTCTAATTGAATAAAGGAATTTTTTTCCAAATAAATTTTTTATTTTAGACCAAATTGATAAAAAAATTCACCTACCATATATATTTATATATATATATATATATATATATATATATATATATATAGATATATATATATATAAGCTAAAATTATGATTTTTGGTAAAATAAAAATACCAATTTTAATAGAAAATTACATGTTTTAAATTGGTTATTGATGTAAATTTTATATATATGAAATTTCAAATTAAAATCATCACCTACAATACTATATATAGGAAAAATATTAAATCCTTAAAAAATTATTTGTTGAAATTTTTAATTATAGATATCAATTTAAATGCAACATATCAATTCTAAAAAAATGCATGATATCATGGATTTATATTGTTAATATGGATAGAATCATTAATATCAGCGATTTGATCTTTCTTACCTGATTCATAGTTATGCACTAAGCACCTCATTATCCTAGGATATTATTGTTAATGATCTTGGTTTGAATGAACTATGGACTTATATGGATCAAATCTCTTAAGGTGTAAACGTTAACACACACACACACACACACACACACATATATATATATAGAGAGAGAGAGAGAGCATTTTTTAATGTATAAATGGATTCAACACAATACCCTTGGACATTTGGATTGTGTACACTATACATGTTAAATTTCAAAATCCCACAAATCTTTGTTTGATTTAAAAAAACTGAGTAAACAAGTACCTAAATGTATGATAACAAAAATACTTGAAACGTTTTGATCATAAGAATTTTTTTTCTTCCAATTTATTTATTCTTTTTGTCAATTGAGATTATTTAGGATGGTTGGGAGGAAGGAATTGAATCCTCCCCAACAAGGTTCAATTCCACTAATTTTCACAATATTGACAATATAAGTATATTCTTCATATGAGATATTAAGTGTAAGTGTATTCTTCATATCCTCATATGCAATATACAATGTACATGTGAAAAAAAAACACATAATTTTTCTTTTAAAGCCACATAAACCTAAATAATTTGTCATTCAAATCATATCTAATATACATAATTGACATCAAAATATTTTATTTAACATAGTCATTAAAAGATTTATTCAAGAATCATATTGTTAATATAAAAATGTTTTTGTTATTAATATATTTTCAAATACACATCAATATTTGATCTATTATCAACATCAATTTTTTATTATTGTTGTTAATATTTGTATTTACAATATAACTATATTCTTCAAATGTAATATAAGAAGTTGTACCTTAAAGAATATATATATATATATATATATATATATGACATTGAAGTATTTCAAGATGAATCCCTCAGTAGTGTAATTAATTGCACTTTCTTTCAGGCCCAAAACCCTTGCAACCTCCATTTTCTACTAGCGAGTATCATTCCCTTATAGAGGTGAGGATCCTCTTCTCATGTATGAACCTCCCAAACCCTGTTTTCCTCACAAGTGTGGTGGCCTCTACTGTCACAAAACCCCTCCTTCACACGCTCTTCGTTCCACACCCTTTCCTCTGTCATTTCCTTTGCCATCTTACTTGCGATAATGACTCTTCATGGTTTAAGGGGTTCTAAGGGGAAGCGTATGGGATTTCTGAAACAGATAGTAACAGAGAAGATCTGAGGGATGTTCTTGTAGGAAAACAAGTATAGGCCTCCAACCGTGCCATTCCTCATGTCAGTTTCCAAGATTGACTTTAGGACACCTTACATGCAGGTTGAAGATCTCTAGGTCTATCCACAATCTTAGAGAGGCAATCTAAGAGGATCCCTTCTAGATCTCACACAAAATTTTGTCTATACACTCTACTATTTTGGGTGAGATCTATGGATCTAATAGGGGATCTCAAACTCTCATTGGACCTCAAATTAGGGATTCCTCGTGGGATTCAATGCCTCCCTCTTGAAGGTAAGAAAGAGAATATCCTCTTCCCATCTCTCATTATAATATTTGTAAGCACACAATTGTGTTCTTGACTCTTCACTTGTGACGGGGTTCCTTGGAGAAGCCTTCCTTTTCCCAAGCTTTCTCATATAAAGATGTAGTTTGTAATTAAGATCCACATGGTGTTGTTCCTCCTTTGACTCATCCTCATCCTTAAGGCGAAGTGGGCCCTTCCCAAGTTATTCCTAGTCCTTTTATAGTGGATAAATTTGACAATATTCCCTCTATTGAGTTTTCCCATCCAGATTAGGAAGATATTCACAACCTACTCATAGAGAAAGTCCTAATCTTTCGCTTTAATGGTTTCTGTCTTCACAAAATGGACCTTTATCAATGAATTCACTCTAAATGGACCAAAAACTATACAGCTCTCTTCTTTTGTAAGGAAGTATTCATAATTCTATTTTCCAATCAGGAATATTATCAGAGTGCTCACTCTAAGGGACCATGGTTTTGGGGAAAAGTGGGGTTTTTCATGACCCCTTACTTCCCATACTTTGACCACTTTATCGTAGTAATCACAAACCTTCCCATTTATGTTCGAGTTCCAAACTTGCCAGCTCATATTTGGTACTATTCAGTGTTTATAAGTATCAAAAACTCCCCGAGTCACGTTCTTGCCATAAATCCTATGCGAGGCCAATGTAGATTATATACTTATGGTAGGAACTATGTAGAAATCAACACCAACAAATTCTTGCCTGAAAAATCATCCTGAAAGTAGGTGATTTCCACTAGATCGAACTCCTAAACTATGAGAACAGTGTTTTTCATTATTGCCTCTACTGTAAATTAGGACATCAAAATAATTCCTTCACTCGAAATCCAATAAAACAAAGGTTTGGAATCCATGCAACTCACCCCCTCTAGATGAAGAGCTCTCCTCTTCTTTAGACTAGGAGGACATTAACTCGAATGATGACTTGCTCTCCTCGAATGAGTCTTAGACTTCAAATACTCAAAAGCCTTGTGAGTAGAGTACGGAGAACCAAATTTCAAGAGATCGAAAAGAAATAGATAGTAATACTCCTTGTTTGGGAGTTGTAAAGTGAAGCCATGAATGAACTTGCTTAGAATCTTTTAAGGATGCATCAACACTTGTTAGGACAATCTTCCACTAGCCTTGCTTACTCCCTCGCTGAATGGATGGGTGAAAGTAGCCAAAAGAAAGGAAAGGAAATTAGATCATATCTTCAAACGCCCTCATCACTCACTCCTAGCCATGTAAATATTGTTTTTTTTGTACACTAATAGAAAGTTTCTCTCGGCCTTACAAAATAATAATGACATTGAAGTTTCTTCCTCACATTCAAAAATGGAAACATAAGCTTCTTTTTCTTCTTTTTATAATTACTTTATCTTTCTAAAGCTGAAAGTGACAAGTGGTATTATTGATATTTTATAAAGATTTTAACTAAATTCAATCAAATATGTCATTTTGGTTTTTTGTTATAGCTAATATTATCTTCTATTTATATAGTTCTATTTTAAAAGAGACACATTAGGGGTAGCAACTTGAGGTTAAGCAAAGGGAGGATCACACATCACCCTCAAACCGTAGAATGGGCCTCTAAGTACAATAGAAATAATTCACTCTAACTCTTAAACACAATATTTAGATCCCTATATTAAATAACATAATTTTATATCAATTTTAAAAAGAAATAAATTAAGGAAAAAAACAATAAATATATTTTCAATTTTAAATAAGGAAAATGTTCCTATACAAGACTTAAATAAAAATTTGATCATATTAATTAATAGGTTTGATATATGCATATATTGAGATAGAAATTAAGAAAAAATATTTTAATGTTGCCGGTTATAAAATATTTTAATCACAAAAAGACAAAATAATTGAAAAGAGGAAAATTGAATTATTCTTAATAAAAAAGAAAATGTGCAATTCACGTATTGACTAAGATACAACTATGTATTTTTTATGTAAAGTAATTTAAAAATAAATAAATTAATATGAACACATTTTAAGGGAGTTGTCTATAATGCGACTTTTTGGAGATTCCGGTGACGGAATCAGGCGAAAGAAATGAGGTTAAATCTTGATTTTTAGCTGTTAAAATGGTTTTTTAACTGCATATTTGGATTCAGCGCCCTGGAAAACCCCTGGGAGCCATTGATTATGCAGAAACTAGCTATCAAACTTGGGATTCCAATAAATTGCTGCCGGATTTTAACCGGAAAAATCAGCCAGACTTTCAAAAAGTCGCATTATAGACTACTGCCATTTTAAGTAGTTTCACTATTCTACATTTTGATATTTTTTAGTGTAATTTTTTTTATCAACTTTATCTACAACCTAACAAATATTTATTAAAATTGTAGATTTCCATTGTAAGGGCCACACAACCCAAATGTCTAATAAAATTCAAACCTTTAAATTTATTTATATATTTAAAAATATAATTTAAACAATAAAATATCTCTGGCACACAAATAAAATATATTAACAACATATCCATCCAATAAAAAAAATAAATCAACAAATAAAAAAATAAATCAAATCTAAATCCAATATGCTCAATTACACATCTTTTTCAAAATTTTAAATTATAAAAATAATTTCATCTCAAAAATTTCAAAAACTTTCATAATTTTCTAAATTCGTAGTTAATTTCTATCAATAACATATTTTATTTCTATCTTAATATCTCTTTTAATATAAAATTAAATAATCTTCATAAAATTAAACTTCGATCAATAATTAGAAAACAACTCGGAACTTATAAAATTTATCATCTTAATAAATAGGTGATATGAAAATTAAAATATTATATATGAAAGTTACGATCATGTGTTGATATTAAATTAAAATACTATATTATAAAATTGGCAGTAGGAGGAATTGTTCAGAAAGTTATGGAAATTTTGGTTTTATTTGGAAAAACTCAGTAAAGATTTTTGTAAATTTAAGTTATAGTTGTTAAACTTCAAAATTTTAGGTGTTCTAATACTTCAAAATTTTAGGTGTTCTAGTGGTTTTTGATGATGTTGAATCCATTTCCACTATAAAAAACACGATTAACAAGATTTTTTGAATTTTTTTACCCCGATTCCGACCACTTTTGACTATCCACCCATTTCCTCCATCTCAATAGAGATTCCTAAAAATTGCAATTACGATGGTGGAGGCTCTTTCACGCCCTCTTGCAACGTTCTCCGAACAAAGACATTCAACGATGGACTAAAAAACATTGCAAGCACTTACGAGTTTCTTACTTGTTACAGTTTGTCTTTCTCTCTTTGAAATTAGTTAAGTTAAGCATGGTCTACAATTTTATATCTATGCCAATATTTACCAATAACATATATGTCTGCGTGTACGCTGTTAACAGGTTAGGCACCGATCCTGTAAGCATGTTTTCTCCGAGCTGAAAGACGAACAGAGCCACAATCCTATTCAATGAATCATCAACCTCTTGGTTTTGCCCTGCTCCACCGAAATCCGTTGCCCTTCAATGCCGGATTCCGCTTCGGAACGGGAGGAAGAAGAGTCTGCATAATCTTCCAAAGGCAGCCGGAATTCTTGTGCAGCAAACTTGGACGCGGTGGCTTGAATTTGTGGCGGAGATAGAGCAAACTTGGACGCGGTGGCTAGAATTTGTGGCGGAGATCCGGCGGGGACTCAGAAAGAACCTCTAAAGGGATAGACCCGCGATTGTCCAGGTCTTCAGCTATTTGGAAAGTCCTTGATGGTTTAATAAGACTTCGATGTGGTCGAAAACGACATCTTAAGGGATTGTCTGTCAACCAAAAATTTTTGGTGGGAATGGATAAATTTGTTTTTCAAAAAATTAGAATGTAGGTGGGAATGGATAATTTGTTTTTGAAAAAATTAGAATGTGGGTGGGAATGGATAATTTGCTTTTGAAAAATTAGAATGTTAAGGTGTTTTAATGATTTTTGGACGAAATTTAACCGTTGTAATCAAAATGTCAAAAATTTCTGCCAGAATTTGTCATAATCTTACCTGAATTTTAATAAAAATAAATAAATTTAAACGAATCAAAATTTCGAATTGCCTACTCTCGCTTAGAAACCATCAACTCTTCAATTTAAAAATAAACAAACAAATACCTAATCACAAAAATATAAGATATTAAATTTTGTAAGAATTAAAAAACCACCAAAAAAAGAGTAATCGGCTCAACTCTCGCTTAAAAACCATTAACTTTTCAATTTAAAAATAAACCAAAAAAAATACCCAAGCACGAAAAAATAAGATTTTAAATTTTGTAAGAATTACAAAACTACCAAAAAAGAGTAACTACATTTTGAACTTTAAAAAGTGCATCATTATAAAATTGCTCAAAAATATATTAGGAAAAAGATAGTATTAATATTAAAAATAGATAATCAAGTAAACTTAACCACATAAGTATGGAACTCTTGAGCACAAGTAACTCAGTAAATGATGTTGCTTTTGTTAGTTTGTAAATGGGCAGTAATGGAATTTTAAAATTTATAAATAATTAAATTATAATTTTATTTAAAATAATGATAAAAAATATTAGTATATAAGTTAAACATATATATATTTAAGAAAAACATGCAACAAATTTTTAATCATAGAGATTTATCTGAGTGTGTCATTGACATTTTTAATCTGTGAATAAGTTTTTTGACAATACCATCATTAAATATCATGGCTTATCAATACATCATGTAGGAATTTATAGGGTAAGTTCCTCACATATAACACCAAAGGACACCACTCACAAATAGATCACAGATGAGTACATCAATATTCTTGATGTGGTTAAAACCCTCAAAGAGCAGTCCACAGCCTAAGCCAATGTGGCCACTTCATGCAATTTATTAATAAAAAAGAAAGAAAATTTACATAAGTTTCTTTCCTGAATGGATCAAGTGCGAGTTATACTGAGGAGAAAATGAACCGTTGGATCACTTCATGTCTAGAACATATCATGACCGTCGGATTGTAAGTTACAAAATGTACATACTAAAGAAACACACTTTACCTAACTATATACTAGACCAAGTTATACATAACTATTTCCTCTGTGTCGGAATATCCTAACATCCGCCCTTAAGAGAAACTTGGGATAGGATTGAAGGATGTACAAATATGACATAATAGGAGAAGGAAGGAGGCATTAGAGCCTATCCCCCCTTAGTGACAACTTCTTGAACTCCAACCATAGATCAAAGGTTAGTCTAATTCGCCTCGGTGAGAGCCTTCATAAAGATGTCTACCACTTGATCATCGGTTGAACAATATTGCACTTCAAGAACATGGTCATGAACGAGCTTTCTGATGAACTGCATGTGTAGTTCAATGTGTTTGTTGCATTGATGTTAGAATGGATCTTTGCATTGTTGAATGGATCTTTGCATTGTTGAATGGAACATTGATTATCACACCAAAGTGTATTCGGATGCTATTGTTGAAAGCCAAACTCTGACAGGACCTGACGAAGCCACAGGATTCCTTACTAGCTTCCACAATGCCATGATACTCTGCTTCTACTAAAGAGAGAGAAATGGAACTTGTTTCTTGCAAGCCAATGTAATAGGTCCAGAACCAAGAGTGAAGACATAGCCTGCAATAGACTTTTGATCATTGGGGTCACCAACCCAATTAGAATTAGTGAAACCAACTAATAGAGGAGATGCTTCTGCACTGTAATGAATCCCAAACTGAATTGTACATCGAACATAACGAAGCATTCTTTTAGTTGCTTTCTAATGAATTTCATTTTGGTTTTGCATAAACCGAGCAATAAGTCCATCAACAAAGGAAAGCTCGGGATCAGTATGGGTCAGATACAAATGTTTTCCTACAAGCTAATGGTATAAGGTAGCATCAAATTTAGGGGAAGTACAAGTGACTGAAAGTTTGGCTCGAGACTGAAAGGGAGAAGGGGTTGGCTTAGAATGTTCCATGTGAAAGTGGCGTAGAAGATCATAGGCATACTTGGACTGGGAAAGGGAAATACCTTCATTGGATTTCAAGACTTGAAAACCAAGAAAATAATGCAAGTTTCCTAAGTGTGTCATTTCAAACTGTTTTTTAAGGCTCGACATCACATGTTTTATAATGTTGGGATCACTACCAGTAAGGATAATATCATCAACATAAAGAATAAGAATGATAAGAGACCCACTTTCTTGGTGTAGACAATATTATCAGAATGACACCTAGAAAAGTGAGTTTTAAAGAAAAAAACTATCCATTTCGGCATACCAAGCCTGAGGGGCTTGCTTGAGACCATAAAGGTATTTCTTACGCTGACATATAAGGCTGGAGTCTGTTTGTATAAAGCCAGGAGGTCATTCCATATAGATTTATTTATGTAAGTCCCCATGCAAAAAGGCAGATTTAACATCCATCTGATGGAATCCCCATTTGAAAGAGGCAGCAAGGGAAAGAACGAGGAAGATATAGTTCATTTTGGCAACATGGGATAAGGTTTTAGTATAGTCAATTCCTTCAACTTGTGAAAAACCTTAGAAACAAAACGAGCTTTATGTTTATCAACTTTTCCATCTGGTCCAAACTTGGTTCTGTAAACCCATTTTCATCTAACAAGTTTTTTTCCCTTTGAAAGAGGAACAATATCCCATGTGTCATTTTCCAATAATGAACGATATTCTTCATTCATAGTTGCGTCCCAATCTGGATGGCATCAAGCTTCTGCAAGGTGTTAGGATCATAATTCTCTGAAGCTTGAGCCCGTAAAGAAGAGGCTCTATCAACTATCCAGTAAATTGACAATAAAGACATGCTGAAGACTTAAATGACCTTTGCCAAACATGAAGGATGAACATCACAATTGCCTATGTTTTCTATGCTTCGTCGAAGACTCTTTGCACTGAGCTACCCTTTCTCCTCTTCTTTCTATAAAATTGCAAGGTTTGGTTTTCACACACTGATGTCATGCTTAAGCTCGAGTATTTTGTATGGACTTGCAGCTTCTTTGTTGCATCATGTTAACCAACTTATCCACTCAAGTGGTACTTATCCACTCAAATGGTAAGGTAGTGCGATCTGGATCAATTTCAACTTTTCCGATGACTATTCTTTTAAAAGCCATATGAATCCTCTATATTCTATTTAGGTGAGGTAGCGATTCCCTGACTTGTCAAACTCGACCATGGTACTGGGGTGGAACAAACACACGATCCTTTAATACCAATTTCGACATTGCTTCGACTCTCAGGTGCTCCATCGGTTGGTTAGGAGAAAACCCTAGTTTTTGTGGTTTCGTTGGTCACACAGTTTCCTTCTGAAGCATGGATGACCTCAACTCAACTAATATAATGTTGATCTCATGAAATAATGGACAGATAATATATTCTATGACCAATTATCTACATCCAAAATCATGTTGTAATAACTAATTATAATATAATATTATAAATAAATTATAGGAATATTTATATGACTAGCACAACTATATTAATAAATGTGGTGATATAGATTCCTTAAAACTGTATATAACAATATTAATAATCATCTAAATATATGTAGGAAATTAATTATGTAAAAACTCTAATATTTTAAAATCTTAATATCATAAACCCACTATTATAATCAAGGAATTAGAAATTTATAATATGAGTTTCATAATATAAAATTTTATATAGTATTTAATAAATAAAAAATAATATTATCCTTCAGTATTAAGAATCTGATATTATATTATAACATTTAAAAAATTGTAAACCCAAATAATTATAAACTCTAAATATACAAATATTATTAAATTTTTTTATATTCACTCAGTATTATATAACAATATTATTAAAAATTTTAATATTCAAATTCAATATCTTAAAAATAAACAAATTATAAAAATATTTTTAAAATAAATCTATCTACTTTAATATAATATTTATAAATACATGATATGAAATCTGCCATAATTTCTTTTTTTTGAAAAATATTAAAAACTTATGAAGAGAAATAGAAAAACAGATTATTTTTAAGATAAAAAATAATGTTCACATGTTATAAAAACATTAAATAATATTATATAACACTATAAAATAGATTTAAGATAATTAAATTAGATCATTAAATTAATAATCCATAAAAAAGATTAATTACAGATCGAAATAAAATCCCAATACATTAATGATACTGTGTCCTTATCTATTTTGAATATTTTATCTACTCACAAAAACAATAATGAGTCAATTTGATAAAATCTTATCCGCTTAAAACATGCCAAAACATAATTAACTAATTAAATAAAGTTCTATCCATTTAGATAGAAGAACCTCCTAAAAGTGCGGAAACAAATTGTCAGGTATTATCCAGAACAATCCCAATCAAATACGACACAGGAAGCTATAAAAGGATAACACCTGATAATTCCATACACCTACTTTTCCCTGTTATTGCATGTGAAGCTTCCTGCGCTATCTAATTACCCAAATTTCATTTCAAACCATGTCTAACCACGAGGTTGATGCACTCGGAAATCTCAACATCCACGCAGAGCGGCGGTAATCACAGGAGAAGAATCGCTTTATCATTTTGCAATCTGCTAAATTTAAGAGTTCTCTGAAATTGTGATGTGTTTTGTAGGAATAGTATGAAAGTGTAAATTTCTTTATAGATTTAAAGTATAAATGGCATGGGAGTAAAGTATGATTTTGAAGTCTGGATTTACAGCTAATCTGAATCGAGATATTTAAATTTTATAAGGATTAACCAGGGCATTCAAATTTTTTTACGTGTAATTTTTGTTAGGAAAGAATATTATTTAAATATTTTATAATTATTAAAATTTTTTTTTTTTTTTTTTAAATATTTTTAAACTTTTATTTCTGCTAAATATATTAAATTTCAATTTTAATGGTTTACTGACACAATTACAAATCATATCTCAGCTCAAAAATTATTAGAAACATTTTGGTTTTCTCTTAATCCATATAGAAAATTAAATTTGTAAAAGTTAACAAAAAGATCCCGTTAAAAAAAAAGATTTTGTGGATAGGATTTTAACAGCATGGCTGGATTGATAGGGTGTGGAGACAACAACAGGGTTTTAACAATCGAAACCTACACTGATGAATTCAAGTAAAGAAGACAATTCCCGGAAGTGCAGATTAATTAACTGTTTGTTTCTATTTATCACAATGGTACTTGGTTTTGGTATTCTGTTTGGCTGTAATATAAGTGGATTATTTTTGCGTTTTTTTGGTTAAATTATGAAAATTTTAGACAGATTTTGACAAAATTTAGTATAAATTTTGTAAATTTAAGTTATAATAAATTTTTGTAAATTCAAATTATAGTGATTAAACTTTAAAATTTTGGGTTTTGGGTGTTTAGAAATTTTTAATGGTTCTTATTCTATTTCCATTTTAAAGATTTTTTGATTTTTTTTAACATTGATTTTTTTTTAACGGAAACGTGCCACTTTTGAATGTTCTTTGCAATGGTCACTGGTTTTAAAATTCTGGGCAATGATGTTTCAATGCAGACTGGAGGGCAAGGTCGCAATAATAACGGGAGGAGCATCTGGCATCGGAGAAGCCACCGTTCGGCTCTTCACAAAGCACGGAGCCAAAGTCATAATCGCAGACGTTGCCGACGCAGCTGGGAAAAAGCTCGCCGAATCACTTTCTCCTCCCGCAATTTTCGTGCACTGCGATGTGACCAATGAGCAAGACGTGGGCGCAGCGGTGGATTTGGCCGTAGAGAAACACTGTCAACTGGATATAATGTTTAACAACGCAGGAATAATAGCTCCAGGTAAAAGCGTAGCAGAGTTTGACATGGATCAATTCGATCGAGTGATGAAAATAAACGTGAGAGGAGTGATGGTGGGCATGAAGCACGCTGCCCGCGTGATGATTCCGCGGAAGAAGGGCACCATAATCAACACTGCCAGCATTACAAGTGTTATAGGAGGACTTTGTCCATACGACTACACCACCTCCAAACATGCAGTGATAGGGCTGACGAGGAACGGCGCAGCTGAGCTTGGGAAATACGGGATCCGAGTCAACGCTGTGTCTCCTTATGGACTGCCCTCGGATCTTACTGTTGGGTATTTCAAGAAGGAAGGCGACCCCTCCGCATTTTCTAAAGAAGTGGATAAGCCCTTTGTGGCGGACTTCTGCACCAGAGTTGCCAATTTAGAGGGAACGGTTCTTACAGCGGAGGATGTTGCAGAGGCATGTCTGTACTTGGCGAGCGATGAGTCTAAATATGTGAGCGGGCATAACCTTGTTGTGGACGGAGGAATCAGTATTGTTAATCACTCCTGGGGAACCTACCGATGATAACTGAATGCTACTATTTGTTACTGAAATTAGCTCAGAGTCGAGCCGTAGTCCTACTATATAAATAATGCCGGTTCACCGCTGCTTCATCTGCTGGTTTTGGATTCCCTCTGAAATCGTTGTGACTTATTAGTAACGTAGCCCTACGATATAAATAATTGTGGTTCACCACTGCGTAACCCTAAGATATAAATAATTCCAGTTCAGCTCTGGTTCATTTGATGGCTTTGGTAAATGGCTGTCGCTTTCCTTAACTTGAAAGATGTACTTTTGGCATTACATATTAATAATTATATATGATCAGATCACATACGTCCTCATGGTATGTGATTTAGGAAAAAATTATTATTTTGGTCTTTGTTGTATTTTTTTTTTACATTTCCAAAGTTATATTGTATTTATAAGTTTTAGTCAGAATGCGGAGAAATTTTTTTTGGTATATTATATTTTGTATTTATAAGTTTTAGTCAGAATGGGGAAATTTTTTTGGAATATATTTTGTTTTAATGTTTAAAGAATTTTTTTTAAATAAATAATGAATAAATAATAAAATAATATTTAATAAATTTTTAATTATATTTAAAAAAATTTAAAAATATAATAAAAAACCAAAATTACTATTTCTATTTTATATTGTAACTTATTTTCATTCTCGTGATCAACAAGGTAGAGCAAATCGAACAAACAACCATGGCATACAACCGTATCCATTTGGAAGGTTCAAGACATTATGTCTAAGACTTCTAATGGATTTTCATAACATATTTTTATAACCATAAAGATGTCAGCTGAATAACATACTTTTAATAACCATAAAGATGTCAGCTGAATGTCAGTTAATATTAATATTAGTATAGAATTATTCTTAAGTACGGATTTAAGGATTTAACGTAAGTTTAAAAACATTAAATTTATTTAAGTGTAAACTATTTTAGAAGGTAAAACATAATGTGTTGTTTTTCATTATTTAATTTGTATTTTTAAATGCTAAATAGAGTAAATAAAGGACCAAATAAAAATTTTAATCATAAAACATTTTTTTCTATATAGATATTTATATGAAGTTGAATCGACATAAATTAGTTAAAAATAATATTCAGAAATTTATTTAAATCTCTGGTTGATATTTTTGAAAAGTATAAGATATAAAACATCTTATTACAGCATATTTTTTTTGGTTCTATTTAACTTTACAACATAATTTCTATTTCTATTTAATATATAGCTACAGCATTAATTTTCTATTTAAAACATAATTTTTATTTTTTATTTTTATTTTAAAGGGCATCCCCAAAAAGACAAACTTACACATCCCCTTATACTTGGTTGTAAAATAAGCCTCTAGACTGAATAAATATTGCTATAATAAATTTCATAATTTGTATTATGAAAAAAACCATATATCCAACCATATTTAGAAAATAGTGTCAAATTCATCCTAATCCCTTTTATTACTAATTTCGAGTTCCTTTTATTACTAATTTCGAAGTCATAAAAGATAAATAAAAAACACGATGATACGTCATTGATGGAGAACCATAATACAGTAAAAAGAATAAATAAAACAATAATAAAGTAAAGAAACATATACATTGTTACAAGTAAAACCTAAACTTTGTAAAACCTAAAAAGTTTAGATTAAACCATTTTACTATCAAGAATCATGGAATCAACTCTTTCTCCAGTGGTGAATTAGCTGAGATACTAATATCTTTAGGGGTACATTACACTATTCCTATCTTCATGTAATGGTAAGTAAACATTCAATTGAGAATTATACAGGATGTAATGATAAGTAAACATTCAATTGAGAATTATACAAATTTAGGTTGATTATCCTCATGATCAACCGTGCTCAAATGTGAAAATGGGATAGAATACTACAACCTAAAACAGCTTAATTATAGACTTGAAACTTGATGACTTCAGCGCACCATAACCACACGATAACAAAGAAAATTATCGATTATTTTATACTAGAGATGAATAACTTGAAAAATCTCATTATTTGGTCTAACAAAAAACGAACGAGGCCACTAGTTCGAAGTGCAGCTTCTAGCGATTATTTTGATGAATATTTGAGTTAAAAAACAATGTTCCACTTAAGATTGTATATAATTATTAATATGTAAAGCCGAAGGACATGTTACAAGTTCACAGAGGAAAGACATCAGAAAATACAAATATTTACGAGAATCGGCAGAAGAAGCAGCGGTGAACCGCAATTATTCTATTGCAGTACTAGGGTTTTCAGAAACTATAACAGTTTTATAGGGTATCCGAAATCAGCAGATGAAGCAACAGTGAACCGACATTATTTATATAGTAGGAGTACGACTCTCAGCCAACTTCATTATCCACAAATGGTAGAGTTCAGTTATCATCGGTAGCTCCCCCAGGAGTGATTAACAACAGTAATTCCTCCATCCACAACAATGTTATGCGCATTGACATATTTAGACTCATAGGTACCCAAGTACAGACATGCCTCTGCAACATCCTCTGCTGTAATAATCGTTCCCTCTAACTTGGCAACACTGCTGCAAAAGTTGGGCACGGCCGGATTATCCACTTCTTTTGAAAAATGAGTATTAGTTCATATATCAATTTATAACAGATGCGCAAGCCATGGTAGTTCCTGCGGGGCCTGAAATCAGATAATAAACTAATTACAGCTTTTGGAATGGATGAAAAGAGACGTGGTAGCACTATTACTTTGCGGTGCATGATCAACCGTTTTTACTAGGTGATAAAAGGCTCTGCATTCGAGTGATAGTCACTTGTCGGCAACGTTAATGATGCTTAGATCCGTTACCATCATGCACCCTTTTCTTTTACTATTTTGGCTGAAGGCGGTCTTGGTCTAGCATTCAAACCCTATCTGATAAATCTGAATTGCCAGAACATCATAAGTTTACCTGCCCATAGCGTGAAGAGAGAAAATAAGAGGTGAATGACAAACGAACTTCCGATAGTGCACGCAAAAAACATCAAACCATATGCCACATGCTCGTATATAACATAGTTACTTCGAACGCTAGTTTACCAAATAGAAAGATGTGAACTAAGTAAGTCAGTAAAGTAGGTAGCCAGTTTCGGGATGACAAAACCCGAGACATATTTGCTCAAGTCAATGCCTCCATAACCCGCACGTCTTAGTGCGACCACATTTCTTTATGGCGTCCGCTAGCCCGACAACGCGATCTGGAGGTCTCAAACTTCTTGTTGATCCCAGCAGCAGGAGAATCCAGTGGCATCGCAGATCTCAAACTTGCTGATCCCAGTAGCAGGAAAATCGAGTGGCAGGCAAATTCACAATAAAAGCTATGTTAATTTTGAATTAAGTCATTATTTTTAAATCTATGAAATCAAAAAATAAAATAAAATTCTTTAAAGTTTTGTAATCGAAGCAAGTAAATATGAACAAATGTGAGGATGGTAATATCACGTGTCAAAAAAGACAATGCCACATTTCTTATATCTGTAAAAAGGACTCTGCGACGTTTCATATATTTTTCATGCAATTTGACTTAACGGAGCATGTTGTTCACTTTTACTCGAGACTCGTTCATAAATCTCTCTCCCTATGCGTAAGTGCTATCATTTGCTGCACTTTGTCCTTGCTTTATTGTTATATGTTTGTAAATGGACTCTATCAACTCCCCTCACCTTCTCGGTTTATGATGGCTACAAAGGCTGAAGTTAGAGAGGTAGCATATCCAATTTACTGAGTGAAGGAAGATGGCGTAAGGAGGGGCCGGATGTTGGGGATTTTTCTGGTAAAGTCCCAAAAACAAACATTAACTGGATACAGAGCAATGCTCTGTTTTTCTCCTAGGGATCTTTTGCACAGGGAAGCAAAATAAAATTTCTGAGAACAAAGATTTTTCACACCAATAAAACCTTTATATTCATTAATAAAAAGCTTGATACATATTTCTTCCTCTTTCTCAGAGGGATTCACCAAGAGCTTTCACAAAAAAAATACCCTCTTTCACAAATAATTTTACACTGCTGTGTAAAATCTTCATTCACTGCTGTGTGAAAAGTTTTTACATTTACTACTGTAGAATAAAAATTCTTACATGGATTTACTACTGTAAAAGAAATTCTTTCACATTCACCTTTGTGTGAAATTCTTCATTACATTCGAAATGTTGGGTTTTCACATTTCATATTCAATTAAAAAAAATTGCATTGCAATCCCATTTGTTTCAACAAACTACAAACCCCTGTAAAAAGGAATTCCAAATATTCATTTGCTGCCGCAAGTCTTTCTACATTTTCCTCACTGCTTTGCTCCCCTGTTTTTTCATTCCTCGCTGCTGCGAACACAACTTCTTCTCCTCCCACTTGCAATTACAATGAACAAACAAAAAAAACATTACATATATATATTGTTTGACTTTTACCCATACTTCAGTGTTAGAAAAAAACAATAAAATTAAAACTACTACCTACTTTCTATCAACGTATATATCATTAATTACATTACTGCCAGTCAAAAATAAAACTTTTACGTCAAGTAAACTATTAAATTGCTCCTGGTGTAGGCCTGTACGTGACCATTGATTTAATCGAATGGCTGTGATCAATTCCCCGAAGGCCCAATTTGCTCGAGCTTTACTTTCCGTGGGATGGGTGGTTTTGGAGTTGTACACTAGACGCCAAGTCGGGGTGTTCGGAGGCCCTCTAACAAATACAACTTTTGCGTGAAGGCGGTGCGGGGAAGATACCGGTGGTTTTGTGTTGCCGTTTAATGCTCCCGTATGGCAGGTGAAATTAATGTTTCAACACTCCCCTTTAATTTCAGCTGTTGGGTATTCAGTCATACCCAAACATTTTCTCAAAAACTCGAAGCTTTTCTGGTCCAATGGCTTGGTCAAAATGTCTGCAACCTCTTCTTGAGTCCTGCAATGTTCTAAGACAATTTCTCCATTACTCACCAATTCCATGATGTAATGAAACCTTGTGTCAATGTGTTTCGTTCTCTTATAAAACACTGAATTCTTTGATAATGCAATAACTGAGCTATTGTCACAAAAAATCACTGTTGCTTTTGCCTGCTCTTGGCCTAAGCTCCTCAACACCCTTCTCATCCAAACTGCTTGACACGCTGCTGTTGTAGTTGCCACATATTATGCCTCTGCTGTAGACAATGCTGCAATGGACTGCTTCTTAGAAGCCCATGAAATGGCTCCTCAACCCATGTGAAAGACATAACCAGAAGTGCTTTTCTGATCATCTACACTTCTAGCCCAATCACTATCAGTGTATCCAACTAAATCTGAACATTCTGAGACAGTATATAAGATGCCAAACCTTTTAGTACCTTTAACATACCTCAGTATTCTTTTTGCTGCCTGCCAATGTGCTTCCTTTAGCCTCTCCATGAATCTGGAAATCAAACTAACAACAAACATTATGTCAGGTCTAGTTGCAGTTAAATACATAAGGCTGCCAACTATGCTCTTGTACAAACTAGGATCAAAATCCTTGCTGCTATCCTCTTTGCTGAGTTTTAATCCCATTACTGTGGGAGTGATTGCTACCTTGCACTCTTGCATATTAAATCTACCCAACACTTCATTTACATATTTTTCATGTGAGATAAAAATTCCATTTTTATTTTGATCTACTTCAATTCCTAAGAAGTATCTCAGTAAACCCATGTCAGTCATTTCAAATTCCTCTTTCATGACTGCTTTCAAATTTTCAATGAGGTAGTCATCATTACATGTAAAAATCACATCATCAACATATAACAGAACAATTAGCAATTTACCATCTTTTTCTTTGATGTAGACTGTGGGTTCTCCCTCACACTTCTCAAATCCATTTTCCAGTAGATAGGAATCTATCCTACTGTACCATTCTCTTGGTGCTTGCTTTAGCCCATAGAGAGTTTTCTTCAATCTATACACTTTGTGCTCTTCACCTTTCTTCTCATAGCCTAAAGGTTGTTCAATGTAAACCTCTTCCATTAACACTCCATTCAAGAATGCTGACTTCACATCCATTTGGTAAAATTTCCACTTGTTTTGTTCTGCTATGGATAGCACTGCTCTCACGGTTTCCATTCTTGCAACCGGTGTGGAAGTTTCCTCATAATCTCTCCCATACTGCTGCTTGTACCCTTTGAAAACCAGCCTTTCCATGTGCCTTTCAATCTTGCCTTCAGCATTGCGCTTGGTCTTATAGACCCATTTGACTCCAATGACTTCTTTACCTTTTGGTAACTCAACCAACTCCCATCTTTTGTTTCTCTCTATGGCATTGATCTCCTCATCCATAGCTTCTATCCATTTCTTATCCTTAATTGCTTTTCGAACTGAATAGAATCATCAACATAACAATACAAAGCAAACAAGGAATTCATACCTTCATCATAAATGTTACTTAAATTTTTGAACTTCTTACCTCTTTCATTCGGTGTGCGAGTGCTTGAAGATGCACTTGAATTTCCACTTTGTCGTGTGCTTGAAGAAGCACTTTCATTTCTCCTCAAGGATGTTCCTTGCTGTCCTTGTGTTGGCGCTGCTGTTTCGGGATGTATTTCAGCCATCTCATCATCATCTTCATCATGAGACAAACAGTTTTTAACATTCACTGTTTTCTCTATGCTTCCATCCCAAGTTTCCTCCTCAATGAACTGAACATCTCTGCTCACAAAAAACTTCTTGGTAGATGGGATATACAACCTGTAAGCTTTAGATTCCTCACTATATCCAATGAAAATACATTTCTCCCCTTTGTTGTCCAACTTCCTCCTTAGCTGATCTGGAATGTGTGCATAGGCCACATATCTAAAATCTTTCATGTGCATGACTCCTTGCTTTCTCCCACTCCATGCTTCTTCTGGCATTCTATTCATCACTGCTTTTGTAGGATCCCTATTCAAAATATACGCTGCACAATTTACAGCTTCAGCTCAATAATCATTTGGAAAATGCTTTGCTTTCAACATGCTCCTCGCCATATCCATGATGGTCCTATTATTCCTTTCAGCAACTCCATTTTGTTGTGAGGTGTACCTAGCTGTGAATTGCTTATGAATTCCATTTTCTCTACAAAACCGTAGGAATTCCTTGGAGATATACTCACCTCCTCTATCAATTCTCAAAACTTTGATATGCAACCCGCTTTGATTTTCCACAAGTGCTTTGAAATTTCGAAAATTTTCAAACACTTCACTTTTGTTTTTAAGGAAATATACCCAAGTTTTTCTAGTGAAATCATCAATGAATGTTAGAAAATATTGGCTTCCAGCTAGTGATGGAGTTTGCATTGGTCCACATACATCTGAGTGGACAATCTCTAAGGGTGCCTTTGCCCTAATGCTTTTCCTTGATGGAAAACTTTCTCTGTGTTGTTTCCCCAATATGCAACCTTCACAAAGGCTGTTCGGTTTCTCTATCAATGGTAATCCTCTTACCATTCATTTTCTACTCAACAAGTTAAGACCTCCAAAGTTGAGATGTCGAAATCTCATGTGCCACAACCAATTTTCATCCTTTGGCACACTTTGGAAAGCCTCTTGGGTAACTGTTGCAATTACTTCTTTGTTTTTCAAATCTGCCCTTATTCTGAGAGGGAACATCCTGTTCCTTGTCATCTTCACTTCAGCAATACATCTTTTGCTGGGTGATATATCCATGATGGTGCATACATCATTCTTAAAGAAAACATTGTAACCCTTATGGACAAGCTGTCCAATACTCAAGAGGTTACATCTCATTCCAGGGACATAGTAGACATCTGCTATGGTTTAATTTTCACCCTTCTTTGTAAATATTTTGACTTCTCCTTTTTCCATAACAGAAATTTTGCTATCAGTCCCAAGTGTAACTTCTGATTTCACGTTTTGATCTAAAGCAGAAAATAGGGCTATGTTTCCTATCATATGGTTGCTGCAACCTGAGTCTAAAAACCATATGTCTTCACTATTTGTTTCATCCATGTTACAAGCTAACAACACATTATCTTGACTGATGTTTTCTCTAATGACATTGGCATTTGGTCTATTACTCATGTCATGCTGCTTCTTCCTACATTCATTGGCATAATGCCCACACTTTTCACAGTAATAACATTAAACATTGGATTTTTCATACCTTTGTCCTTGAGCATGATGTTGTCCTCTTTGTTGGTTGTTGCCTTGACCTTGGTTCTGATTTAGATTGCTGCATCTTCCTTGAGCATTTGCTGGGTTGTTCCTTCCACCTCTATTTTGGCTTCTGCCTCTTCCTCTCTTGTTTCCTCTGCCTTGACCTCTTCCTCTT
>APFE030925745.1:0-10117 GCA_000404065.3 Pinus taeda | reverse complement strand
GCCCAACCTAATATAGGGTCCAAAAAAAAAATTTTCGGGGTGCTGCCCCGAGCCCCGTAGAGGGGGGCTCCGCCCCCCGCTGCACAATCGGCGCGGCGAAGGGGGAGCTCTGCCCCCCCTCTAACCCCCCGGTTCACTACGTAGGTTACTCATGGAAAGAATATAACACAACCCAACAGCATTCCATTAGGTCATGGTTTCAATGATGGTAGGTTTTTCTTCAAAATGTTCCCTCATGATCTGTACTTGCTAATCCTCTTCCATATATTTCAGTCATGGCTCATGTTCACTTTGTAATTCATTTCATTAGGTCTTAGGGTTTGGTCTCATTAGGTTTTAGGGTCCCACCATGGTCAAATCCAATAATTACATGCCAATAATGATCAACAAGGACATGAGGAGCCCAATAATGATTGGTAAAGCCATAATTTATCATTTTGAAAGCTGAATGTAGTTCTCAGCTCAAAACTGGTTTTGAGGTGAAAACAGAGTATCTTGCTTTTATCTTCATTTATGATGTATTTTTATCTTTTCATATGTAATATTGGTTCCCAGCTGCTCCTAAGCATCTTTTGATATTGCCAAGCACCTTCCACTGCAAAAATGAAGTCATCTTGAGCACCAATCCACCTGTAAGAAACAAAAGAAAACAAGCGTGAAAAACAGAGTATTAAAAAAGGACAAAGAGACATTACAAAAGTGGGGTTTTCAAAAGCAAAAATTAAAATTAAGCTCATATATAAACTCATTCTCTTCTATTTTCATTCCATTATATCATTTTGCAAATCAAAGAAGCCAAAGGAGAGAAAAACATCAAATGAGCATGTGTTTGTGAGCAAGGAAGTCGAGCGCTACGATTAGGGAGAAAAACGCTGCGCTTCTAGAGTTTTTAGCCTCGCGCTGCGCTTAGGGAGAAGGGCATTGTGCTTAGAGCCAAGCGCTGTGCATAGGGGCTGTTTTCTCAGTTCGAAATATTACAGGAGCTGCGCTTAGAGGGTGGCGTTGTGCTCCTAGGTAGTGGCACTGCGCTTAGGCCAACCAACCAAAAAACGCTCACAAACTTCAAATTTATGTCAAATCTCCTCCAATTACACATTTAGCAAGTATTATTCCTCTCCTTGCAATCTAGTTTGCATATGTAAATATTTTCATAAGTTTCCACTCTCTATATAAAACCCTAAATTTCACTATAAAATATTAGTTCTTTGTTTTTTCTCACCACTCACCTCATAAGTAAACCCTTATCCCCACCACTGTTATCACATTCTACCACTCATTTATCACTCCCTAAACCCCCTCCTTCTTATGTTTTTCCCATAACTTCACTCACACCCATTCCTCCAAGCCATTGCACATACCATTCATCCCATACATTGTCAAAACTGTGCAAACTAAGAGAGTTAACTAAAACATGGATAGAGGAAGTGATTTTGAGTATGATGGAGAGACAAGCAGTGATAGTTCTATAGAGAGGACAGAGGTAGAGAAAGCCTCACAAGGGAGGAAAAATCATAAGAGAAGATCCCACTAGTTTAAGAGAATTGCAAGCTTTCCTACTTGCAGTCTCTTGTTTCAGACACCATGGATGTTTTGAATTCTGTGAACTAGTGGAAAGAGCTCAATTTCATCATGAATTGGCCAGAATTTTTGTGACTCATTTGCATACCTATGAGGTGACACTTGACAGAGTAACCTTCACAATATCACCAGTTGTCATTTCAGAGGCCACTAGAATTCCTAATGTTGGTGAGAAATGGTACAAGGCTTAGGACCTTGATGAGCATTACTATGACCCTTACATCAAGGCTCAGTACAGAAACCGGGTGAAGAGGCTTTTCCCCTTTAAATTTTTGGAGAACAAGTATGTTCCTTTGATGTGGATTATCATCAAATATTTCACTTGTGAAGGTAGATTCTCCCAGTTGTATGCTTACCATATCAGAATCCTCATGCACTTCACCAGGGTAAAGATGATGAAACTCCCATATTTCTTGTTTAGGAAAATTAACAAAATAGCTTACCATGTGAAGAAGAAGCCATACCCTCAACAGTTGAAAAACATCTATTATTACTCTTTGATCAAAATCATTGTTCTTCACCATCTCAGTCTTCTTAACATTCCTTGGGAGACTTTCATTGCTCATGAGATGTTCAGAGGTCCACAGATCCCTTCACCAGTGCATCAAGAAAAAGGTGGGGCTTCTAGCCATGGGGAAACAAGGGAAGAGGTTAAGGAAACCAAAACTGTTGAGGTGCCAGTGTACTTGACATATCAGAGAGGCACAAGGAGACCTTTTGCAGTTGCCAGGCAAGTGTTTTCTCCACGGGATGGGGAAGGGACCTTGCCCTCTTCATCAGTCCACAAGAAAATGTTATCTCCACGAGGTGTGGAAGGGGCTTTTCCTTCTACATCGACAAAACAGGTACATGTTGAACATCTGAGCAAAGGCAAGGAAAGTTCAGGAAGAGAACATTGGTGATGAGGAAGAAAGTGATTTTGACTTGATTGAGAATGAGGAGCCGCATACTCATCATGGAGTTAACACCATTGACTTGGAGGCTCAAGATGAAGAAGCCACCAAATACATTATTATACAAGAAAAGAAAGCTCAAATACAGGCTTTGGTAAACAAATTAGAGAGAGCCAAGTTCATCATCAAATACTTGGAACAGGAAAACAAACAGTTGAGTGACAAACAGGTCCTCATGGAGTTGGACATGATCAAAGCAAATAGACAAATTGCCAAAGAGGCTCATGTCACATTGACTCCTATTAAGCAGGAGATTGAAAATGACAGGGAAACTTGGCTTGAGAGAGTCAACATTCATCTTGAAGGACTCATTGAGAAGGCCAATAGGGATAAGAAAATTCTTCGACACATGGAATACCATTACATGACCCGCAACAAAATTTGTAACATTAGGATTAGAAAATTAAAGGCTAGGCTAAGGAAAGCTTTGGAGGGAAAGAAAGAGAAAGATAGACTCAAAATGTTGTTTGAAGCCTCTTTGGCCAACCAAAGCACTTGATGGTGGTGCTACATGATTTGGGCAAATTTTGAGAATTTTTTGTACTTTTTGAAATTTTGAAATTCACAACACAGAAAATTTGTCCAGAAGCGCAGCGCCACTAGCGCTATGCTTTTTCCTGGGGCATCCATTGGAGAAAAATTTGACTTTTTTGGATTTAGAATGATGAGGACATGCACCCTAGAAATTTTCAGAAGTTTTGGAGCAGATCTGGTTCACCAAAAGGTCCAAAAACTACCAAAAAATGACTTTTCTGCCTCTTTTTGGACACACATAAGCACTCTTGGGAGACTCAAGTTTTGATGGGGAAAATGACCTCCAAATTCAAACATTATAGGTGTTCCATAGACTATACTTTAAGACCTTTCCAATGAGCTATCATGGGGTCAATTTGGCTAATAGAAAGGCCTCCAAAATCAGGTGGAAAGTGGCGCTGCGCTTAGGGCTATTTTGCTCAAGCAACTAAAATTCGCCTATTTTCACTGTGAATTTGATTTCTCTCTCCTCATGGATGATTTCACTGATGTAATTGATAACATGGCATGTTAATGTAATCATAAAATAGTGTTAGAGGGTAGATTCATTAGTTAGAGGTGGTTTTGAGGCAAATGAATCAGTTTCCCCTCGTTTAGAGGCAATTTGTTTGATTGCCTATATTCCAGTTCTTCGTTGGGAAATGGTTGAAACGACCCCTCTTCTCATGGATTTGACCCCTGAAGGTTAGTATGAGTATATTAGATGTCTATATTATGTGTTTTCTTGGTCATTTGGCGAGGTTGGATTGAGTTGGATGCTCATGTACTGTACACATATCACTTTATAGCAGTCTTGGTAGGAAACTAATAAAGTTGCAGCTATTTTTATGGGATCCCTATGGTATGGCCTTTAGCATGTGTTTCTTCCTCTATTATTATGTTCTCATGTTATTTATGTATGCCTATTTCATATAATTTCTTCTGATTGGTTGTTTTCAAGTCAGATAGGTGGAATACATTAGGTTTTAATGCTCTGCCTTGGGAAAACACCAATATTTCATGTCTTTTCTACTATTTAGGAAGGATTCATGACCTGATCATGCCCTTATTAGCTCCTCACCATTCTATCATTTCACCCCATCAAGCCTAAGCTGATGAAGCTCATACCTACCTTGCTCCATAGAATCCCCTGCAATTTTGACTTAGTTTCCCAGACCCAAATTGCCAAGTTCCTCCTGATCTAGAAAAAAAACCAACAACTTCAATCAAAACCTTTGAGATACTATACCTAGCATAAAATTTTGTTCCTGATCCAGTCATCTTGACTGAGATCCATAAGGAGAGAGCCCTCTCCCGACCTAGTAGGGCTAGCTACTAGGTTAAGTGTGGTTTGTGATTACCCTAGAATTGCCCCCCTTCAGTGTGAGTTCAATCTAGGTGATAACAACCACCTTAAGTGGGTTATCAGATACTAAATTTGAAAAAGTAATGCATTACAAATAAGCCAAAGAACTATGGAACAAACTCAAAGGTTGGATGAAAAATTAAGTGAAACCAAGCTGCAAACTTACATAGGTAAGTTTGAAAGATTGAAAATGGAAGAAGATGAAAATATTGCTTCATATTTCCGAGTAGATAATATTGTCAAATGTATAATAGGTCTCATTCAAGAAGTCAAGGAAGATAATTTTGTTTGAAAAATATTGAGATCACTTCCTTCAATGTTTAATCCCAAAGTATCAATCCTTGAAGAGATATCTAACATGTAAAATTTAAGCATGGATATCCTTCATCTAACTCTACAACATATGAACTAAGGATAGAAAAGGACAAGACATGAACTAAAAAATTCACATTCAAAGAAGTATAGCAAGGACGCAAGCAAGGGACTCACGAAGACTCCAGTCATGAATTAGATGAAGAAGAAGCCAAAATATTTCAGAAATCTAAAGAAGGGAACTAGGAAGTTCAAAGTTAAGCTTTCATTTATATGTTTTGATTATCGAAGAATATGATAATATGCTTCTAAATGTATTTATGAAAATGATAATGATGATGAAGTGAAATTCAACTCTAATGATTATAAAAGAGAATGAAATGCCAAAAAAAGAAGATGGTACTCTAAAGAAGACAATGAATATGAAAGCATGCTTGGTAATGAAAGAGGAGAGATATTGTTTATAGTTGAAGAAGAAATTGAAGCATAAGTATATTATGAAGCATAACTCATAAGTGAATTAGAAGAACTAAAATATCTAAGAAAGTTGGTAGATCAACTAGAACATCAATTGCAAGAATATGGAGATAGAGATCATAATGCATATTCTATCGTCTCTCTCAAAATTGACCACATTATATTGTGATCTAGATTATATCATTTGATTACATGTTGTTTATCGTTAACCATTATTAATCATATGAATCATGTTATGACAAAATACTAAGAATCTTTATGCATGGAAATCCATTCTTGTATGCACCTATCAAACCTTCATGCACCTTGGCATATCATTATTTAATATATATTCGATAGGCATGCCTCTCTAAACTATTTCATCTCTTGCATTTTATTATGCCTATACTATTATTCACCAACTTGTGGCAACTGATAAAAAATCAATGAAAATTATAATACAACAAGAGATAAGTTAAGATATTCCTCATAATTTTGACTACATCATTTAGTCATGAACTTTTACAATCTTATTGGGCTTATCTAGGGAATTTAGTCAACTTTATGCATGTTTATCTTGATGCATGAACTCAAATCAATATTTAAGTAACATCAGTGTATTCGAATATACAACAAAATATCTTCACCTAACATATGCATGTAGTAAGTAATCACTAATCAAATTAAGCAATCACTTACAACCAATAAGCAATCATTCTTTAAATAACACAAATTTCCAAATTTTATCCTCCAAAGGTCTAGTGTAGAACCTTTCTCTTCATTTCATCTGTCATAGACCCCATCTGATCCAAGTGTTAAACTTGGAAGCTCCGGTACCACTTTGTAACATACCTAGTTCCCTCAATAACTTACGGAGGTTACAGGGTACCCAATTTTTTTTTTTTCCTTTTACTAGCTTGACAATAATCCCTGATACCACTTTGTCACATACCCTTACTAAATTTACCCTTACCACACTTGAAAAAACCTATTTTCCATATTTCATACCATTTTTCAAACACTTTACTTGTAAAACTTTCTTCAAGTACATTGTATACAACCAATTGAGTAGTATTTTTCTTGTATACATTTTGTCAAACATTTTGTATGAATTCAAACAAGAAACATTGCTCTAGTTCCACTTGTATTATACTAACTAAAACATACCACTCAATCATGCAACTTTTGATTTTTGTCTTTGTGGTATTTTATCAAACAATTTGTATGCAAATTGTAATAAAATACCTTTAACACATTTATTCAAATTATTTGCATGCAAATAGGCATATATCGACTACAACAATACTATCCCCATCCACAAAAGAAAAGAAAATCATTGGGGAAATTCATCAAACAATTTGTATGCAATGAATCATTAAACCATTTGACTATTTCTTTAAAAACTTCACATGCAAACTAATATAGCAAATTATTTGCATGCAAACATGCATATCTTAGCTACAACAATTCTATGTTACAACAATACTATCCCCATCCATAAAACAACATTTTCATTGGGGCATTTCATCAAACAATTTTTATGCAAAGAATCATTAAACCATTTAAACACTTATTCAAAAACTTTGCATGCAAACTAATATAGAAAATTCTTTGCATGCAAATAGGCATATCTCAGCTACAACAATACTATCCCTATCCACAAAAAAAAACATTTTGATTGTGGCATTTCATAAAACAATTTATATGCAATGAATCATTAAACAATTTAAGCATTTCTTCAAAGACTTAGTATGAAAACTAATATAGAAAATTCTTTGCATGAAAATAGGCATATATCATCTACAACAATATTATCATACAACAATACTATCCCCATCCATAAAACAACATTTTCATTGGGGAATATCATCAAACAAACCGTATGCAATGAATCATTTAACCATTTAAGCATTTCTTCAAACACTTTGCATGCAAACTAATATAGGAAATTATTCAGGGAATATCTCCTAAATTATAGCATTCCAAGTTCTAAAACCTGAGCCAAATTATTATTGGGTGTTCCCTCACTATGTTTCGTATTTCAACCTTTGGAACCTCATAGAAGAAAAGTTAAAGTAAAAATTCCAACATGACCTGTTTGACGCATGATTTTAGGAACATTCAGGAAGCTTGAACGTCTCCTAAAATATGATGATCCAAGATATGAAAGATGGATCAGAAGATCAAAAAGATTTCCCCTCACTATGGTCCAAGTTTTACCTTCTAGAACCTCCAAGAAGAAAATTTATAGCAGAAATGACAACATGGCTTGTTTGATGCACGGTTTTAGGAGCATTTAAGAAACTCAACTTCCTCTAGTCTAATATTAAAAAATTATTGCGACCCAAGATCTAAATTTTGGATCATATGATCCATGAGTCTTCCCCTTACTATGACCCAAGTTTCAACCCTTGGAACCTCCCAGAAGAAACATTATAGTATAAATGCCAACATCGCCTATTTAAATATGCATTTATGAAGCCCATCTTCCTCTGATCATATTTTCTAAAATTTCATGACCTAAGATCTAAAAACTGGACCAGAGGATTAGTAGGATTTCCCCTCACTATGGTACAAGTTTTAGCTTCTGGGACCTCTCAAAAGAAAAGTTGTAGCATAAATGAGAGAAAGTGTAATCACATAGGACTACATGTCCACATGCAACATATTAACTTGCACATTAAAATAAAGACATCTTTCTTACAACCTCAAAGTATAATTTCAATGTAATAGGGATTTTCACCTATCAATTTCATGTGCCAATTTCCTACATCCATGCAAGATTATCACAGAGTGATATATCAATTTAATGAAGAACTAATAATCATATTCATAGCTCAGAATTAATAACACTTAATTGAGATCTAGCAATCGCTGCAACTGAAGGTGGGACTTCGATTTTCCACCCAACCATAGACTAGTTGCATCTTGTATTTCTTGCAACAATCACCCTCGATCAATATCCATGATCCAAGGGGATTATTTAAGCAAACGTAGCTAGAAATCATGCTCAACACTAAGAGCATGAGAATTTTGTTGAGATTTTCTGTTTGGAGTAAAATAGGCAAAAATCTCTGTAGGTGACAACAATAGAAATTTTGTTGCTAGATTAACTCCAGTTTGTTGGGAGGGATTTAATGCATCCTAAATTTGAGTGGAGAGGATTTATGAGGCAGTTAGATCCTCTTTGCTATATAACAGGCAACCATTCGGATGTTTGCTATGAGGGTGAGAGTTTTGTGAGGTTTTCATTATGTAATCTCCTGTTTTGATTAATAAATTGCCCGATGCCTATGTTGTGTGGACGTAGCCTAGATTGGTTTGGTGAACCATGTTAAATTCTTGTGTCTTGTGTGCTTGATTAGCCTGCTGTCTATTTTGTTTAATTTCCACTATGCATCTGATCTCCAACAACTGGTATCAGAGCATGTTGGAGGCTTGGCACAACGGTGGAGATTGCTAGTTGAGTTGAATTGCGTGCTGGAGGTGGAGCGTTGGTGCTTGGTGTTGCGTGGACGTGAAGCATTGGAACGTTGGTGTGCCTGTTGCGTTGAAACAATTCGTTTTGCTGGTGCTACGTGGAGCTGCTGGTGCGCTGTTAAAGATCTGATCAGCGTGGAGTGATGGCTGCGTGCTGACTGGAGTGCTGGCTGGAGTGCTGGCTGCGTTCTAGCTGGAGTGCTGGATGGAGTGCTGGCTAGAGTGCTGGCTGCGTGCTGGCTGATCCTGCAATGTTCCAGGAGTGCTGGATGCGTGGAGTGCTGGCTGCATGTTGGCTGATCCTGCGTATGACTATTGAACGCTATTTAACAAACCTGCGCGTGGAGTTTACACAGTTTCTTGAAATCGCTAGCATGGTATTCGGTGCTTGAAAAGTGTCGAGGTATGATTGTGTGATTGCTGGTTTGTTTTTTTGACACTACGTGTAATGAAAATTTGGGGGAGGTTCACTTCTTTTGGTGGCAGATTGCTTATTCGATTCTGTTGAAAATTGTTGTGCAATGAGACCGCCTTAAAGAAAGTTGGCTGTTAATTCTCGAAAATTTGTTTTGATTCTCTCAAATATTCAGTGATTCGAACTGCTCCGGGTATTGTGTTTTCTTTTTTTTAAAGTTTGAGACTTTGGCTTGGAAGCTGCATTGTTTTGGAAAATATGGACGGTTATGTATAATGTAGTGCATCGAGAAAACTTCAGAGCGATGGCATGCTTGTTCTTTATTTCCTTTTGATACCATTTCCAGCGAGATCTGTTGAAGATCAGGGAACCAATGTATTTGATTGTTTTTCACATAGAAGAATTAGATTTTCTTTTAGTGAGGAAAATAAAACAATGAACTTCTGCTAAGTAAAGAAAGTCGTATTTTTTGGTTACAATTTTGGCTTTGGCCATTAAGTATATGCACCATTAAGAAGGCACTTACCATTCAACAAGTTAAAAAAAAAAAAACAAAGGCAAGAAGGCATAGGCAGTTTTTTTTAATTACTGGTATTTAAAGTGGTTTTTTGGAGATTATTGGGTTTTTTTTTGTTGATACAAAATGGCGAAAACTCAGAGTGCCCGGTTTGAAATTGGGAAATTTAATGGCAAGAATAATTTTGAGATCTGGAAGGTAAAAATGCATGATTTACTTGTCCAACATGGCGTGGCAAAGACGTTGTTGGGAAAGTCCAAACAGCCTTACAACATCACAGATAGTGAGTGGGCCGAGATGGATGAAAGAGCGATTAGTGCTATTCGACCGTGTCTAGATGATGATGTCCTGTTTAATATTGTGTCGGAGACAAAAATTGCTGGTTTGTGGACGAAACTGGAGAAACTGTACATGACCAAATCCTTAACCAATAGGATTCTCCTGAAGCAACAGTTGTACGGTTTGCGAATGAAAGAAGGTACATCGATTGCTGATCATTTAAATGCTTTTAATACTCTTCTTGTGCA
>APFE030925742.1:3418-25960 GCA_000404065.3 Pinus taeda | reverse complement strand
CCTATACCAGCTTCCTAAGCAAGTCTTAAACCTCAGCTCTTCAAAACAAGCTTGAGAAAAGAGAGAAAGACATAAAAAAGCAATATAACTCTGGTTCCGCACTTTCTCTTAGCTTTTCCTGTGGGCCCACACCTTTTTTTCAAGATATCTGCGTACTTATACGCTCTGTATGTAAAGGGGAGGATGCGTACCCCTGTAAAAGTCAAAAGGCGCAATTTTTATCTTAAAAAACTCATCTTGGTTTGATTCTAGAGTTTTCTAGAAGGATTTGTTACGTGGATTGTTCGCTCCAAGTGGTTCATGCATCCCATACAAGGAGAAACTAATCCCTTGTTGAGAGGAGCTATCCCTTTGAAGAAGGACTCTATCCCTTTGAAGGAGGAGCTGGTAACTGATCTCCATTGCACTATAAATTGAGGCATTGGGTCAGTGGCCAGGGAGGTTAGAAGCTGAACTTTTGAGGGTAAATGCTAGTGAAATCAAGACTTCCTATTTGAGCTTAAGAGGAGAGATCACATACCTTTTTGGCCCCATTAGGGAGTGAGTGAAGCTTGTCAAAGTAGAGGAGACTTCTTGTTGGACCCTCGAAGGAGCTTGTACAGCGTCAAGGCAAAGGTTGTAAGGTTCTTTTCTTTTGAATTAATACAATCAAGCTCATTTTTCTCAACAAGTATCTTATGCTATTTGTTTCATGGACTCCTTGACTTTCATGTTAAATATGTTTTATAATCTTGGATATTCAGGTGCTATTTAATTGTTTGCCTTGTTTGTTCTTGTAGGTTTGCGAAAAAGGAACTTACTTGGATCAAAGAAGCGAAGGCATCTCCGAACTTGCGTTGGACATGAGGTAGGCCCTTAAACACACTTGTTTCCCATTATTTATAAAGCACATTTAGAGAAAGATAGTGTTTGGCTGGTTTGTTTGTCATTAGGTCTTCATTAGATTCTAGGAAGGTCTGTCTTGTCCGCAAGATCGACTGGTTCCGTGTGACATTAGGGACAGTGCTCTGAAGCACATTGTCTCCAATTCAGGGCTACATTGATCCTCCTTGGGTCAATTTTCCACCTTTGGATAAGGTTTTTTACCAAATTTCTTATGTTTGATTGCTTGTCGAATTATCAATGAGTGTCACGTCTCTAAAATCAAGATTTTATCTCCTGTGCTATCATTATTGATTCATCATCAAAGTTAGATTATAGTCAATTAATATTTGTTCAGAAGAAAGTGTCTTAAAAGTATTCTTTTCCTTCCAAACATAAATGTCGTAAAGTCTTCATTCTTGTAAAAAGATTGATTGATGGTATGTGCATTAATTTCCTTTTTTGTTCATCATAATGTTAATGGAATCGAAATTAAAAAACTTGCATCGTGCATGAAAATGCTTGTGTGTACTCATGGGAATAGTTTAGGGAAATTGCATTAGATTGTGCTATTTGCTCTTTGATTGAAAGAAATTTGATTGCCCCTTCCCTATTAGCTAAGATTTTAATTGTTAAATTGAATGCAAAGAATTCTTGTCATATTAGTTGCATTCTAGGAATTGAAAATACATCATGTGGTGAAACTTGAAAGGAATATTCCTAATCAAGATCAGCTTAAAATTAAAATCAATTTACCTAATGGAGCATTTTCACCTAACGAATAACATTTATAGGTTCTAGGCTAGAGACGTGTTCTGGTGTCATAAAACATAGCAGTTGTTGCTAACTTGTCTGCAATACATCCCAAGTTTGATATCTCATTCCACGTACCTGAGTATATCATAGCTCATCCACGTACTTTCGGGTATATAGGGTGGTGTTACAGTACGTAAAGTATATAGGAATGCTCTCACTGTTCGGTTTTACATTACACAGTGCTAATATAGATTGGGCCTCCATGTAATTTCGGGTATATATGGGAGGACATCACTAGGTTTCTATCCATCCTTAGGTAACCAAGTCAGCCGCCTTGTACAATGTGATATACTGAACACAACATTCGAGGAGATTGCCTACGCATACTTCTTGGTTCGCCAGGAGGTATTCTGTAGTTCACAGTTGCTTGGTAAACCTTTTTCCTAGCTTACCCCTTTTTGTTTATTTCTTTTTTTGTAATAAAATTAATTAGCAATCGTGGAGGAAAATCAACCCTTACCCCGTTGTTCGTGAAGGGCAGTGAGTAAACTGCCTTTACTGCCCCAAGTTACACCTATTCGGTCAAAGAGGTCTCGTTTCACTAGATCTAGTACTTCACAAGCATCTAGTTCTTCATCTGAATTACCAGAAACACCTATACCAGTAAGTACTGTGACGCCAGTTACTCCTACAGTTACCGGTACATTTGTTAATGAAGCGGAATCTCCATAATTACCTAAGGAAACTAGAACTGAATCTAGTGAAACGGTAACCCAAGTTGTTCAACAACAAGTTGATTCTCAATCTGAAGTTTTTCAACAAGAAATTACTTCTGAACCTCAACTTTTTCAACCAGAACTAGATCTTAAACCTATCAATGTTTAATCAGAAGTTACTTCTAAACTAGAAGTTGTTCATGAAGCCCAACCTGAACTTGTTCTTTTACCAGAACATTTGGATCTTGAGGTGGAACAATTAGAAGTTGTTACCTTACCAAAAGAAGATCAACCAGTAGGTCCTCAAACATTTGTAATTGTTGAGACCTCCTCTTTACCTCAACAACAACCAGAAATCTATTACGGACCAAATGATTAAATTCTTCCACCTAGTTTGATTTCAATAGAAGAGGAACCTAAGGTAGAATCACCCAAAACTCTATTCCATTTTGGAACTAGACTTTATGTGTATCCTTATACTCCTCATTTCGCTGCTCCTTTTGATTTTGATTACTTTCAAACTCCTGTTGATTCATTAGGAAAATTATTTGGACATTTGACTATGGCAGAGTTAACATCCCAGACCGTACCATCTATTACGACTATGGCAGAATCTTCTGTCGCAAACTCTTCAATGTTTACTGATGAGCCCCAGAAATGGGTAATTATTTAGGCTCATTTAGCCTCCCAATTTGACTTAATCCACCATTCTCATTAGTTTATTGCATGTTTTTTATTATATTTATGTTAATAGAGTGAATTGGGCTAGTCATTATGTCAAAAAGTCTAATGTGTGCTTTATGCAGATTTTTGGTCAATTATGAGACAAAATCAAAGGTTTAATGAGCACTTGGCAACCAAATTCATGGAAGAAGGGAGAGGATTTGTAGGAAGGTGTCCCCTTAATTTATGAGCCCTTACCTCAAATTCTCCATCAAAAACTCAGAGCACAAGGGGCAGCCAAGCAAGTCAAGTAGGACTGTTGATTATCTTCAGTTCCAGGAAGCCGAGTTGCTTGATTTTAGGAGGATTGTTGGAGGTCTCCATTTGTATAAATAAGAAGGCTTAGGGGCTCATTTCGGTTAGTCAGATTTTAGTCAAATTGTAGTTATATTTTAGTCAATAGGTTAGTCATTTTGTTAGTCTATGTTCACACTTTAATGCAACTCTGTATCAGCACATTTTCGAGCTTTTTCTTGTAGATAGTTTTTGGGATGTAACTATTATTTTTTGATCAATAAAGATGAATCCAGTGTTGCACTAACTCTAATCTTTCTTAGGAGGTTGTATCTCTTGGGGTTGGGCCCAACCCAAGTGCCAGTACCTCCTTTGTGTACTTTTATGTGTCTTTGCTACATTCTTAGAATAAATTATGTTATTTAGGTTAAGATCTTGCTTTGCTACTTAGGTTGTTTTTGATGATTAAAATAACTTTTCATACTTCAGGTTGATTTGACAGTTTGGTAAAGAAAAATATCTACAAAAAATCCATCAATAAATCCTTGATCTCGCCTCCCCCTCCTTGGGACCATGAGCTGAGACCAAGGCATACTTGCTGCCACAAAAACATTGTTTTTGCCTTTCCATGCAATTGCTAGTGTTAGATTTTTAGTTGGAAAAGTTGATACCAGTTGTACTTGCATGTTTAATATATGTTCTTTCTTAGTTTCCATAGTTATCTTGCATGATTCTCTGCCAATAAACTTTTGTTCATCATGTTTCTGGTTTTTAGGCCAAAGTAGGTCAAAATAGCTAGATCTTTGGTTTTCCTAGTCTTTGTTCGATTATTTTTGGAAAATAGTGTGCAGAACACCTATAATACCTCCATGCCTATCCTTCCTCCATCATACAACCTACTCCAACCCATAATCCAATATTCCTTCCCTTCATTTGCCACACTTTTCCAATTTTCCCTAATTCCTACATTCTTGTGCAACATTGCTCCTTCCATCCTTGAACGAATCCAATCACCTTAATCACTCCTTAGTTTCATTCACCAGGTCCTAGACCCCTTCACCTCCTCATCCAACCTCCATTTCCACTTTCCCACCATTTTTCCACCATCAACCCTCCAAAATCCTCTTTCGGATCTTCCTGTAGAACATCTTGTAGAACCCCTACAAACTTCCTGTAGAAGTTCACGTGAGCGGTTTTTTGAGATCTGATCACTGTGAAACTCTATGAAAAGGTGATAGGTACCCCTTAGGCCCTCTTCTCACCTTCCCAACCTCTTACAAGTTCTCTCTCCATTTCCTTTTGCCAATCAACCTCTGCACAATAAAAAACAATTAAAGCACATGCATAATAATTCTACAAGATTACTCCAAAAAACAAAAAGATGTTCCTTTTCAGATTTCACTTCAGAAGTAGCTTAGTCACATGCACTTTACCTTTCCAAGAGTTAATGGCATCCATTTTTGCAGCTTTCATCCCTTTTCTTGCACCATTAGGGTTAGTCGGTAAAACTAGGGTTTTCTAGGGTTTGCATTTCCTTTCAGCTTTCCGCTTCTTTTTGCAAGTAGATTAGCCTTTGTTGAGTTAAATTTCATCCATCACAGTTACAAGCTTCTTCTAAGAGCTCATAGAAGTTGGATTAAGCTCCTAGCAGACTTGTGCCAGCTGGTCAAGTGACAGCCTGCGACAAGAGCTAGTACTTGTGCATATAGCACCATCACTTCCAAGTTTGTTACGAACTGCCGAGTTGATAAAAGTAAAGAAGGGAGTCCCTGGAGTTGTAGCATTATTGCTGCAATACTGGAGCCCACCATTTACTATGACACCTGAGTCACACTTGTATGTTGTTCTGTCCGTCCAGTCGAGTTACTAATATTTATCAGGAACCCACTCAAGTGTTACTTCTAGCCCTTGGTCTTCACTAATGTCCTATACTAGAATTTTATCAGGTTCCTCATTTATGGGTACCGAATAGATGGACCCATCAATTTCACATCAATCTGGTTCATCTGGTTACCATCCTATGTATCTGCTTAACATTGGACTACCCCCATATGGAGAACAATATGCTTATTCTCCTTATCCTCCATATTCTGGGGGGCAACCATATGTCGGTATGTCGTCATCTTTAGGTCAGCCTATAATGATTATTTTTCAATGGAAGCCAACCATACCCATTCAACCTAGGCTTGTGTATCCATCACAACCTATGCAAACTGTCTCATCCATACCTACAACACTTGTTGTTACAACTGTGCCGCAATCACAAGCTCAAATTGTTGTATCGCAACATGTGCAAGTTGGCCCTTCAACCTCAGACCCCCAAGTTTCAGGTATACAGATCCAGCCTTCTCAAGTAGTTTTACAACAACCACTTGTGTCTGGAGTCCAACAACTTCAGGCTAGTTTACCATTTACTGAAATGACTCAGACTTACCCTGGTTTAGTGTGTTCACAACCTGGTCAACCTTACATTGGTGGGCAACAAAAACTGTTAAATTAACAACCATTGTAAACAACAACAACAGTTGCTTCAATAGCCTTGGCAGCCCCAATATTAACAAAAACAATTCCACCAATACCAACCTCAACATGGACTTGGCCAACAAGCTCATGTTGGGTTTGGTCAGCAACAAGTTTATCCAGGCCCTAGTCAACAAGCCTATGCTGGGTTTGGACAATAAAAAATTTACCCTAGTGCACAACAACAACAACCTTAATAGGATTTTCTCAAAAAACTTTATCAAGGTTACCAGCAGCAAATGCCTTATGCTAGTATGCAAAGGCCCATTGCCCAGGAAATTCCATATTACCCTAGATATGTTCAACCTGACCTCAATAGTCAGTGGCCTTTCATTGCAACACTTGAGTTACTAGATCTAAATCGACTCACCAATGACCCAATTCTTTACGCACCTTGGTGGCCGGTGATTCCTCATAAGTTGCCTTCCGATATTCTAAAATTCAATGGAAATCCTAGAGAAGACTTGTCCAACCATGTCATGACTTTTCATTTATGGTGTTCATCAAACTCCTTGAATGATTTTTTTGTTAGACTTTGTATTTTCTAGATAACGCTTACTAGTCCAGCTGCAAATTGGTACATCGAGTTACCATGCGCTTCTTTTGATAACTTCACTACCTTAGCTACCATGTTTTTCACCCACTTCAAGTTACCCATACGATATGAGACTAGAACAAAACTATTAACCAACTTTAAATAGACTACTACTACTCATATCTCTAATCATATTCATGAGTAGCGTCATCGTCATTGAATGGTTAAAAATTTTGTTCCTAATCAGCTTATGGCTAAGTGGTTTATAAAATCCTTGCTTCCATCTAGCACTAAGGATGTGGTGAAAGGTGGAGTTGTCACAAAAGAGAAAGTAATTGCTCATGCCCAATATTTGGACTTGACTTATACATAGTCTGGCACGCTCTATGGCAAGATTCTGAATGCACCCTGACCAACTTTCATTGTTCCTCCTCCACCATCAAGTAAGGACTCTCATGCTGATGACAGTGTGATTGGTTCTTCGAGCACAAAAACGGCAAGCAGACCATCTAGTCAAACACTTGTCATTACCAATCAAACTACAAATGCACCTGATAGCACTCTAACTTCTGAAATCAATGTCATGTCATCTGATAAGGGCAAGGATGAAAAGCAACCATGAGGTAAGAAAAAGGGGAAAAACGAGAAGAAAAAAATAACTCCCATCAAGAGAAATCATTTGATTCCTATTCTTTGGCTAGGAAACCTCGTTACTCATGTTTGATCTGTAATGATGAGAATTTTACGCGAGATTGTCTGCACCACTCCGAAGTCTCAAAACTTCTGAAGACTTCTAATACAGCTACGGTATTGACTGATCCTTTTCCAAAACTGGAGACAAATATGGTTTCTATAGACCAAGCTTCCACTTCCCAAGTGCTTATGTTATCCGCCTCTAAGCAGAAAGATGATGTTTTGGTATCAAAACGAAGTAAAGATTATGGAAATCAATTGTCTTCGTCAAATAACCAGACTGATAAACCTAACCCTTTGACTACAACTTTGAATAATCATATTCCACTACCTATTTCACCAGAGTTAACAATAAAACTGCCTAAGAGAGTTATACACAAATCAACATTTAACCCTCGATCTCAAGCTACACAGAACTATAATATAGTATAAGAATTGGATTAGTCACTTTCTGCTATGTCTAAACTTGAGGTAATTCAGAATTGTCCCTCCCAAAAGCAGGCTTTGTTGTTAGCAATTGGTGGAATCAATCCAACTGATTCCAATATTGTGGTGTTCAACCATGCGGTTTATACGCCACATTTACTAGCACAATTTGCATTTCTGATTCAAGTAAATGCCTTGAACAAAACTGTTCATTGAACCATTATTGATGAGTGGGCATCTACTTGTATATTGTCTATGAGTTTCTAGAAAACACTTGGCTCACTGCCTTTGTCACGTTCACTAATAACATTAAAATCTTTTGATGGTCGCACATATATGCCTTGTGGAATATTGAGTAATCTTCAAATTGAACTAGGAGACAAAACAATAACAGTTGAAGTTGAGATATTTGATGTACCCCTTGACTACAACATTTTTCTAGGAAGATTGTGGGTTTATGCCATGGCTATTGTGGTTTCAACATACTTTCGTATGATTGCATTTCCTCATAAAGGTGGAATCATAGTTATCGAACAACTCGCATTATTCGCCTCTAGTTCACAGGTTACTGAAAGCATTTCATTGGTAAACGGGCCCATGCTATCTCTCCAAAACATTGGTGTAGGTCTCTTTAAAGACTCTTCCCTAATGGGTACTTTTTCATTACCACCACCATCAAATTTGGTGGAAGTGGCAAAAGTTGAGACTTGCAACATGATATCTTCCACTTCATATGACTTAAGGAGGATTAACAATAGTTTTGAAGTTTATAGTAGTAATGAAATCATGTCGCTAAGCCCTATTGAACTTGCATAACAATCAATTTTTTTGTCTTGCACGGCGAACCCAAATCCATTTTCATCAGTTGTATGGGTATGTCATTCCTTAGAATTTGGTACTTCTTCTGATCCTTTTTCACGTATATTTTCTACTGATGAAGAAATCATCCAATCAATGATGATGGAAGGAAAACCATGGGAGGATTATCATCATCATTCCCATCTTCTAGATCACGTTGAAGATTATTCAAACGAACTTAATCACCCTTCAATTTTCGATTTCCTTTCGAATTATGTTTTCATATATCCAGTGGATTCTGAGCGAAAACTATCAAATATTGAAGAGACTATTTCTATCAATATTTTGACCAAACCTAACATTGTAGAAAACATTCATGTTGGAAAATCTTGTTTTCCATCAGAACTTGATATTTACCATACTCTCTTTCGTGAATTTCGAAATATATTTGCGTGGTTATATGAGGAGATGCCAAGTATAGACTCTAGTATAGTTGAACATGAAATCGAAATGTATCTTGATGTCAAACCAATACAATAGCGCCTCGAACCTGTTCATCCAAAGAAGGTTGTTGCCATTAAGGCAGAAGCTGAAAAACTTTTGCATGCTGGTTTCATTTACCCTGTTCCCCTTACTGACTGGGTTTCCAATATTGTTCCTGTCATGAAAAAACAAAGGACAATACGAGTGTCCATCAATCATAGGGATGTAAATTAGGCTTGTCCAAAAGGCAATTGTCCCACTCTCTTTATCGACCAGATTATTGATGAATGTGCTAGGTGTGAAATATTTTCATTTATGGATGGATTTTCTGGCTATAATCAGATCAATATCCGTCCAGAGGACCAATCTAAAACTACTTTTATTTGTCCATGGGGCACGTTCGCTTATTGGAAAATCCCTTTTGGTTTGAAGGACGTGGGAGAACATTTCAGAGGGAAATGAACTATGCCTTCCATGACATAAAACATATTTTTCAACCTTACCTTGACAATTTACCTGATCATTAACGAAAGCGATCTAATCACCCACGGCATTTGAGAGCTATATTTTTACGGTGTCGACACTACAAAATATGACTCAATCCACACAAATGTGTATTTTGTGTTGGTTCTGGTCATTTGCTTGGTTTCGTAGTGTCTAAGGAGGGAATTTGACTTGATCCATTTAAGGTTCAGGAATCCTTGATTTGCATCCACCTTCTAGTCTACTATAGTTACAAAGACTCCAAGGGAAGGCTAACTTTCTGAGTAGGTTCATTCCCAATTACGCTGAAATGGCTAAAGGACTTACTCATTTATTGAAAAATGGGATACCCTTCCATTAGAATCAAGTTGTGCAAGCTTCCTTTGTTGCTCTTAAATAAACCTTGATTAGAGCCTCATTAATGTATTCCTCAAATTATCAAAATGACTAATTCCTATATCTCGTCATTGCAGATACAACCATTGGAATGGTTTTATTCCAAGAGGAAGATGGGATTGAACATCTGATATATTATTTTAGCCGCGATCTCAATGATACAGAAAGTAAGTACTCTTATGTCAAGAAACTAGCTTTGGCAGTTGTTCAAGCTGTATAGATATTTCACCACTATATTCTACTCCGAAAGACCTTTTTCATTTCAGATTGCAACCCTATAACATATATTTTGTCATGTCAGTTGTTGGGGGTAAAATACTCAAAACGGATCGTCATTTTGTAGGAGTTTGATCTGGAATTCATCAAGTCCAAATCAAAGAAATCTCTAGTTTTCGCCAAGCTACTTTGTGACCTTCCCCCGACTTCTATTGATTCAACATCAGAACCATCAATTCTGGATGATTCTTTGTTCCTGATTTCATCATCTAATGCATGGTATGGAGATATATTGATTTATCTCTAGACCCAAACTTTTTGGCTTGATATCTCTTGCTCGTAAAAACGATGTATCTGATACCAAGCCAAAGATTATCAGATCATTGGCAACACTCTGTATCATCATGGTATTGATACGATTTTACAAAGGTGCCTCACTCATGAGGAAGCTGAGAAATTTTTGAATGATTGCCATTCAGGTGCTTATGGTGGACACTTATCTGGTTATGCTATTGCGTAGAGAATTTTCCGTGCTGGTTACATCTGGCCTAGTATATTCAAAGATAGTATAATTATTGTCAGAATTCGTCATGCATGCCAAATCTATAAATGTAAAGCTAGATTACCACCTGCACCATTGCATCATTTCGTCGCTGTTAGACCATTTGCCAAATGGGGCATTGAATTCATGACATGTAACCCCACCTCAGTCGAGGAGCATGGGGACATTATAGTCACCATTGACTATTTTCCCAAATGGGCCAAGGCGATGCCAACATTAAATAATAGTGGTGAAATGGCTGCTCTTTTCCTTTTCAACCACATGGTTGCCTGGTTTGGTGTACCACATGCTATAGTTACAGATCATGGATCACATTTTCGCAATCACATGATGAGTGAGTTAACTGCCAAGTTAGGAATTTCACATGATAGTTCTACCCCTTATTATCTACAAGTGAATGGAAAAATTGAGGACATCAACAAAGTCTTGAAGCAAATGATTCAAAGAATGATAGGGGTTCATAAATGAAACTAGCATTTAATCCTATACTCAGCCTTATGGGCATATTGAACCTTGATAAGAAATGTAACTGGATTCACACCATTTCAATTGGTGTATGGTTTGGAAGCAATCTTGTCGATACAATGCAAAATTTCATCTCTCAAATTCGTGATTGACTTGTTACCCAACACTTCTAAAGAAGAAGCACGTTTCTTGGAACTTATCCATCTGGATGAAACCTGTCGCGAAGCTGCATTGGCTAACGAAGCACATAAGAAACGAATCAAGGCGCAATATGATAGAAATGTCAAGCCTCACTTTTTCTCAGAAGGAGACTTAGTCTTGCTTTATGATCAGGAAGCTAATAAACTAGGCATAGGAAAATTTGAACTGCTTTGGATGGGTCCTTATATTGTCAAGCATGTTTTGCCAAAAGGTGCCTACGAGTTGGGGGATTATGGTGGAATTCCATTGTCACAGCCCCAAAAATGGGTTATATCTCAAACGTTACTATGCTTAATTGAGTGTAGTAAAAATATACGCTTTAATTGCATGTGTGTGTGTGTCAGTGTGTCTTTTATATTTTTTATGAGGTTAAGTAATCAGCATTGCATTTGTTGCAGATGTTAGAACCTTTGGAACCATTTGTTGGTTACACCGATGGTGTCATTCGTAGTATGCAAAACCTATCTTCTGCAGCATGGGTCATTTTCGCTCCAAGTGGCGAGTTAGTGAGTTTTCAAGAGATTTGTATTTGTCGATCGATGAACAATATCGCTAAGTATAGCACATTGATCGAACTTCTTTCGAATTCCATTTCACTTGGCATCCGCTGAATCATCATTAGGCTAGATTCACAACTCATTGTACTACAACTAACAAACATTTATATTGTCCAAAATCCAACAATTCTTCATATGTTCCTTAGAGTTCATCTTTTGGAAAGACATTTTGAGTACATTCAATATAGACATATTTCCATAAACTTTAACACATTAACTGACTCATTAGCAAACTATGTGTTAAAGAGACATTTGCGACACATGTAAAAGTAAATTTTTAATTCACATCATTAGTTGAATAGGATTGCATATAGCCATACATATAAAAACCGTGAAAGTAAAAATAGATAGATGTTTTAAATTTTTTTACAAAACTTGTGTCCAAGACACATTGGTCATCTGACCTAAAAACTCAAAATGCATGCAAAAACATCCTAAGTAGACCTAGTGATGCTCATGATAACAGGTCATAGCCTGAGCTATCATGCACAAGAGCTACATTCAATGACCTGGAACACCAATAGTATGGCACTGCAGCCTCATAGGTAATTCCTTGATCTTGACATCCAGAATACCAAGGGTTAATCCCTCCACATGATCCTGCAACTTTGCCAAGGTCTTGGCCAAATCCAAATCTTGGAGAACTGCTCTCCTAATGTTTCTCCTCGTTGGTTGACCTGCCTCCTGTTGGTGCCTCATAGATAAAATAGTACCCACATCTGCATGCATGAGAACAATTTTAGTTTAGTCTTGGAACATAAAAACACAAAAACATGTATAAACTTAAAAAATCAAAAACACTTGGTCAAACAATTTACCTATAGCACCCCACTGAGTTCCCACTGGTAAAATCAAATCTCGATCTCCACGAAAATCCATCCCTGAGCATGGATGCTCCTCGACAACAATGTATTGTCGATCGAGCCAACTAAAAAATCCAACAAAAAAAATGATTATTGATTGACCCGCATGTTTATCCATCAATTTGACCCATCTCTGCATCCGTGGATCTCTAGGACCAGCTACACCTAGTGTTACATTCTTTGGTTGCATCAATGGAATTATTTCTAAGGAAAAAGTGACTAAGATCGAACCATAGCTAAAATTATTCATCTTACCACTTTTTACCTTTGTCAGTTGTTCTTTCTGTGAAGAAACCACAGCCTCACACGAGTTGAATATTGTTGGCTCAAGACACTCTAGTGCATATTGCATATATGATTTGTTCTCCAGATGAAGTGTCACATTGCTAACCAACTTTGCGATAGTGAAAAGGATAGTTCTCAAAGGCAAATCAATTACATCCATGATGTTTATTTTACCATCCTTGCTAGGTTGTGTAGCTACCCAACAAAACTATCGAATGTAATCCCTCACTGATTCACCTCCACTGGAAAATCCTGAAAGTGAGATGGGGGCACCTCGCCTCGATGGCCTAGTAAGAAATTGAACATCATCAATCATAATAGGGACCACTCTGTCCCCTATGTGAAAACCTAATTTGTTGGATCCCATGCATGAACTAGGAACTGCAATAGTTCTATTTTTTGCCTCATTCCGGACAACCTGAAGTATTTGAGAAACCCACAGTTTTTTAGGGCCTCAACTGTACTCGAATTATTTAGGGAAATCATGTCTTGTTATTCATGCTCTCTTTCTTGCCAAGTAATAGTCATTCTGATCTAACGAAAGCTTGAAATCAAACCATAAGCTCAATTAGGATCCTTTCCATGCAGCCCCAAGGGTTAGCCAAACTGGTCAAGTCAGTGCCTCGCCGTTCGGGAGGTCACAGGGTCAATTCTCCCCAAAAGCCCTTGGGTTCAGGTCTGTGATGGCCAAGGGGTAGGATCCTAGAGATCAGCCCTAGACTTTACGTGGACGTATCCAGCATCTGACCATGGGTGTCTGTGAACCACATGGAAAAAAAATGATCCTTTCCATGCAAAAAACAGGACAAATTTTGGAGCAAACAAGTCAAACAAGTTTGGGAAACTCGCCCAACACGGCCTAGGCAAGGAGACAGTGTGCTACAGAGTAGGTAGCCTTCTATCTAGGTGCTCTTCATCACAGTTTTCGACATGCAAGCCTCCATTTATCCTAGGGTGAAACAATCTAACCCTAGAGGCCCAAAAAAACCATAAAACTTGCATGAAATAGTAAAAGAATGACACGAAAAGAAAGAGGAGGGGTATATCTCCTACCTAGTCCAGACAACATGAGAAATGGTTGACAAAATCTCTTGCAATCAGTTGTTGAAGTTTGACATAAAAAAACTAGCCTAGAGCACAAAACTGAATGGTAAATATCAAATGGTAAAAATGACATGGTAAATACTTGTTTTATGATTATTTCATGTTCATTAATCGAATAAACTTTAGTATTTACCTATTTTTACTCATGAAACATGTATGTTCCATTTGGTGGTGTTTTGAGTAGGTTTTACAACTGACTTATAGAATTTGACGTGCTCGATTGTAAATTGTATCTTTGACCACAGAGCATACTTTTATCTGTTTTTTGAGCTCTGTTAAACATTGAAAAATGAACCCCTTTGGATTCCTATTTAAGCTCTTTTCAAACTCTCTAAATATGAAAATATTGTCAAGCACTTATCCTTTTCAGCTTGTTAACGTATTGGAAATGCCATCTACTCAATATAAGTTTAACGCTTTTTCAAGCTAAGATAGATTATTTACAAAAAAGGAATATGTTGATCAAACATGGTAAATAGGTACTCTATTGTATTGTTTTACGCTTTTTCAGGCTTGAGAGACAAATCTACGAAAAAAAACTTGTGGATTTTTCTTTTCGTCCCTTTTCAAACTCTCTAAACATGAAAAGGATCAAGTTATATTTGTCGTTAAACTCGTTAAAACATCAAATAGCGACAAAATTTTCGATCATGACAAGACCAACTTTCACCTTCGCTAGACTTGTTAAAACATCACATAGCAATGGATTCACCCAAAGGGTTGAATTATACAACAAGCATATGTTATCCTCCTCAAGCTTGATAAAAAATAAAGAGTAATGACTGAGGAAAATGGAAAAGGGGTAAACTACTTTTGGTATTAGGTCGCTCTTGAACATGACACTTTGACTTCATCACTGTGACTATTTGGGTTGGGTTATCATCTTGATGGTTATGATACCATTGGTCTATCATACCATCCATCACTTTGTTTTGGTTTAATGCTACCAATTCATTTTAGTGTCACCAACATGTTCAAGAGAAGTCATTAAGTCAAAATTCATCCTTTGCATACCATAAACCTTCATTTTCATGACTGCCATTCCTGAACCTTGTGTCATCAATCAAATTTCATCTCCAAAATCATTACACTCATTTCATGTCGTTGATGTGGGACACATCAAGGCCCTTCTGCAATGAGTCACTTCTTGTTGACATCAACTCATTATAAAGAAGTTGACTTAGAAACACCCTTCTAGTACCTTGAGGCTTGCATACATAAATGGTAGGTTTCTCGCTTCCGGAAATAGGTTGACATCACTAGCCTTTGACCGAAAGACTTTGTATGGTGTTCAACATCAAAACATCCATTCACACCATGCAAAATGTACTACAATACCTTGAGGATCATTATCATTATTGGTGATTTATCTCGCGTCTGTTAATGGCTTACATCATTGGCTAATAATCAAATGGTGGCTTCCCATGTTTGCCCTTAGATCACATATTCACATGGTTAGACTCATACTTGAATGAACGATTGAATGAGATAGAAGACCCCAGATCTAGTTTCATCCATCCGGGCTACGATTTTAGGAAATGTACCAAATCATCCGTACAATGGCTTTACATTGATAGTAATTCCAATCATGGGTCTATATCTATAGATGATTGTCTATGTACTTGTAATGAAAGTTTATATGGTGAGCATGGGTATGCCTTCCCTCAGTATTTCATGTGAAAAAAATAAAAAAATCATGATATTATGTATTGTAATCAATGTGGGTCACCAACCACTTCGAAACCTCCTCATCACATCATAAAGCATATCACTCGACATTATTATTCTAGACTTCATGCTTTAGGGGGAAGATGTTACAGATCCATTTGGGAACATCACTCCCATCATCTAGATCAGTGTTTTAGGGCTCATCAAACCCTAATTTTAGTTGCTACATGCCTTAAACAAGTCAACCTTTTGAATGCCTCCTTGCTAGAAAGTTTCATGGCCTGAACACATCCTGAAATGACCTCTAGAGGGACTAGCGTGGGTAGGCCCATGCAAGGGTGCACTGTAGAGTAGTTAAGTCCATGCTAGGGTGCTCTGCAGAGCACTTAGGCCCTCTTTGACCTGTGTTGGGTGATTTTGAGCGAAATTCACATAGGGTTTGGGAAATATTATTATCTTATGGAGCCTTCTAGAAGATTCCCACACTTATCATCACCTATGAGCTCAAAAATGGATGAGAAATGGGTTAATATACCTCCTATCCTCTCATCCCTTCCTCCATGGAACTAATTCTAAGTATGGAATGCCATTCAATACCCTCATTGATGAAAAAACCTCCTCCATCTTTTTATAAATTGACCACTCATCTAAGTGACCAAGGGGCTGGACTTAGATGAGTTCTAAGGAGATAATGTTAGTTTGAGAATTGAGACTATTTTAAGTGTCATTATGCTGCCAGAATGTCATGCTTATGATGTGATGTGGATGGAACCAAATCTGGAGGAGTGCCTTCGAATCAAGCTTCATGGTTGTAATTCTTCCTTCTATTCAATAAAGTAATTACACCTTTTTCCATATGCTTATCTTGATATGTGATGCATATATGTGTGAATGTATATGATTCCATTTACTTGTAATCAATAGATATTTTACTTTGATTGGTTCTTTGTCTTTTGTTGATGTTTATAGGTACTTCTCAAGTGTGTTAAGTATTGGAAGGAGCGATGGGACCGATACAAAGGAGGCAAGAGGAAAGCAAAAGTACAAGTAGGTCCTCTCATTCTCTTTGTCTTATCTAATGTTTATAGAAAAAGGTTAAAGTGCTTTAAACTGTTGTTCTAGATATGGCTACTTATCTAGGGAATTAGTATTTATTTGTAGATACCAAATTCTTCATAATAGGTCCTCAAACTTACTCAGATGAACCAATTTAGGGATGAAATTCTAGGAAATGAAAGGTACATGCTTAGGGCTTTGTTCAAAATGGTTACAGTGGGGAATAGGATGTTGATTGATCCCATAGGAGGCTCACTAATTGGATGTGACAAAATGGCCTATAACAAAATTCCCCCTATATTGCAAAGTCAAAGATGATGATTGATGAATAAAGTTCTTTAGCTTGTGACAAGTCAGGATCAAGGAAAACCACTGAGCTTCATCTGTTACAATACATTTACAACATGACATATTTGTTTTTTGAGGGAGGCATACCCATACTTAGCTCATAAGCTAACATAACATGTACAATGATCATACCCATGACTGGATGATTGTCTATATGATTATGGCCATCATACATTGTGATCTTTATATAACCCTTGAAATCGCAACCTAGATGGATCAAACTAGATTTCGGGTCTTCTATCTCATTCAAACGACCAACTAATGTACGAGTCTAACCATGTGAATCAATGAGTTGGAGTCGAACATGGTAGACACCATCTAATTACTGGCCAATGACGTAAGATGTTAATAGACACGAGAGAAATTATTGATGATGTTAATGGATCTCAAGGTACTATAGTACAATCTGTATGGTGTGATTAAATGAGTTAATCTCAAAAACTACACATAATATTTCGATCGAAGGCCATTGATGTAAACCTGTCATCAAGAGCGAGGAAACTTACATTTATGTATGCGAGCACCAAGGTAGAAATGGATGTTTCTAAGACAAATTCTTGGATGATGTGCTGATGTCGACAGGAAGCGACCCATCATGGGAGGGCCTTGATATATCCCCCATCAACAACATGAAACAGGTATCATGATAGAGACAAAATGATCAGAATGATGCTGACATGGAAATAGATCAAGAAAGGAAGACATGAAATGAAGGCTTAAGAGTATTGTAGCAGAGATCAAATAAATGATTTCTCTTGAACACATCAGCAACATTGAATGGAGTTGGTAGAATTTGACCCAAAACTGAAATGGAGGCTCCGAAAAGACAAGCATATTGTAGAAAATCCTGTAGATTCACAGGCTCATGTAATCTACTAAAACAAGAGACAAGAAACTACTTCTACTCTTTACAACTAAAACACATAAAGATGGAGAAAAACAATAATCGACAAGAGGAAGAACATCAATGGAACATGACACAATATTTTTTCCCGAAGAAAGCCATAGCTCAAAACCCCACTATTTTTATTGCATTAATCAAAAAATCAAGATGAGATTACAATTATTTTTCTCACAAGAACAGTCCCAACACTTAGTAAAATCAATCTCCAACTCACAAGAAAACTCTTGGCCAACACTTAGCCAGTGATCATGCTCTCCAAGTCCCTATTTCCTTATGCAATTCCTATGGATGAACAACCCATATTAAAGGGAAACTAGTGCATCCAAAACTGCACAATCCCTTCTAGGTGTAGTTCTTGATTACATGCACCATCTATAAAACTCTGAAAATTCTACAACAAATAGTACATTATCCCTGCACTCTAGTTTCAATTGGGTATTTCTCAGAATCAAATTGCATGAGTTTCCGATGAGGTAATCTTTAGTTAACTGGAGTAGCACTAGTTAATGCATTAGTGCACCAACTGACTGTTAATTCACTATTAGTTCCTCAAACAATTTGGAACTAATTTAACTGGACTTAACTCAGTAAACTGATTTAACTAATTACAACTCATACTCAACTCTCTTGGACCCCTATAATATAGGGAGAACATATACATGGCTTCAAAAATACTTCCAACTCGAAATTCCTAAGTTAACTAAGTCAACTCACTCTAGTTAACTATTACAAGTTGCTATGAGAATAAATTCGATTTTAATTCTCAATTTAATTCAGGGACAAATTAAACTAGAATTTCTGGATTCTATTTTTATCATTTCTTGTTGCTATTTTCAACACTCCCCCGCAACAAGAAAAGTACTCAACTTGATCCTAATCCTGAACGGTTGGAATTTTATGTATGCAACACTTCTCTCTAGTGTTGTTGCTCCAACAACTCCAGAAACAAAAAACATCCAACCTGAATCAGAATGATGCCTATGTCATCAAAGTCTCTGATTGTTATTGCCACTGTCAACTAAAAAATCTATGCTTCTTCTAACTCTGCCTTTTTGCACTATTGTCAACCATCTCTATGCTCTTTAGTATCTAACTACTCGAGCCTTTGTAACTCTGATATTTGAATGCATCAATCCCATTGATTCCTCCCGCTACTATTTACTTTGTGCTCCCGTAGCAAGGTACAATCCATGAGATAAAATATCTCCATGGATCCTGCCCAATTTCAGCCCTCCCGGGACTATCACTTACCATCGCCCTACCTCACACCTAGAGGTATGGCTACATGTGATCCCTCTGCCCACCTGGCTTGAAATTTCCCCCTAAGAGAGGGCTCTGCATGAGTAGATGCCTCCACTCAGTCTCCTCTTGACTTCTCCAATTATGTCTGCTCCACAATTTTCTAAGACTGCTTCTAAGACTACTTCTTCTCTACTTGAGTGGAACTCTGCACTCGGTCTCCTCTCAGCTTCTCTAATTGTGGATGCTCCACAATTTCCTGAAGTTGCTTCTGAGACTTCTTTTGGGGCTGCATGTTGAGAGGTAATTTTCTCTCCCTCTCATCCACCAATTCTTTAACCTTTTCCTTACTCCTTAAGAGCATCCAGGTTCTTGACCTGTGCACCGATATGTTTCACTTGTCCCGTGGTGAAGTGTCTAAGGAAAACCTTTCCCTTACTAAAAACCACATCATAGACACGATCTTCCAATACCACAACTGGAACAAGATTTTTATTTAGTACTGGAACATACATCACATTTGTGATCCTAAGAGGGGAGCTAAACTCCCTCTAAAAGGTAATTGTATCGATCCTGATAGCTCTATACATCTCATCATCTCCAAACTCTATGCTCTACTTGAGGTATTTCTCCTCAAAATCACTAAATATATCTCTATTGCCCATCATATGGAATAATGCGTCGCTGTCAAGATACCACACGCCTCCCATGGTAGTGTCATTCATGCATGCAATGAGAGTGAAATCAAGTTTGAATTGTGAAGCTAGAGCTTCAACTGTTTCCACTACTGTTGGCTCCTTCTTGCTTGCTTTCTTCTGTGGATGGTTCTTTGCATAGTTCCCGTGCTCATGATAGTGAAAACACTTTATTTTAATCAATTACATCTTCTTCCTGCCCTCCTTGCCTTGGGACTTCGTTCCATTGGCCTTCTTTTCCTTACTCGCTAAGGAAAAATCCTCTTCCACTTCCTTAGAAGAGATCCCATCTCTGGTGTTCCTCTTGATCTCCTCCTGCATCAAATCTGACCACATTCGTTCCCAATCTAGCAACTTCTCCTGACCATTAGCAGATTCCTGATAGCTATGCCAAATCTTTGGTAGTCCAAGAAGAGCATGACTAACCATATCATCCTTGGCAACCGTGATTCCAACACTTCCAAGTTCATCACGACATTGAGTGAACTTGGTCAAGTAATTTGGAATTAAGTCACCCACCTCCATCTTGATTTTTTGAAGTTTATCTTTCAATGACAACATCCTTTTGTCATTGTTGTTATGGAAAAGTTCCTTCAAAGCTTTCCACATGCATGCGGATTTTCCTTCCCATGGAGACTTAAGACAATGTGGTCTCAAACTCCCTCAAGGATTATCCGCCTCACCCTTGCCACACACTTTTTCCATTCGGCAAAATTCTAAGCATCCGATGTTGGTGGCTTAGGAATGTCCTAATCAATGAATACCTTCAAGCCATTATCCTCCAACACGACCTCTATCCTATCCTTCCAATCTATATAATTTGAGCTTCCATCCAAGGCATACTCGAGCTGCAAACCATAGAACGCCATCTGTCGATCCTAAGGTATGTATTGCAGATTCAAATTTCACCTGTAACCCTGAACTAAAAAACTTAGAAATATCCTCCAGTATATTGTTCTCATCTCTAATACCATGTAGAAAATTCTATAGATTCACAAGCTCATGTAATCTACTAAAACAAGAGACAAGAATCTACTTCTACTCTTTACAACAGAAGAATAGAAAGGTCAAGAAAAACAATAATCAGCAAGAGGATGAACATCAATGACACATAACATAATAATTTTTCCCAGGGAAAGCCACAGATCAAAACCTCACTATCTGTATTGCATTAATCAGAAGATCAAGATGAGATTACAATGCCTGTTCTCACAAGAAAAATCCCAGCACTCAGTAAAATCAATCTCCAACTCACAAGTAAACTCTTGGCCAACACTTATTCAATTCTCCTACTCTCCAAGTCCCTATTTCCTTGCGCAATTCCTATGGTTGAATAGCCCATATTAAAGGGAAACTAGTGCATCTAAAACCGCACAATCCCTTCTAAGTTCAGTTCCTGACTGCATGCATCATCTGTACAACTCTAAAAAGTTTACAACAAATAGTACAATGTCCTCACACTCTAGGCTCAACTGGGTATTTCTTAGAATCGACATGCATGGGTTTCTGACAAGGGATATTCAATTAACTAGAGTAGCACTTGCACCAACTAACTCTTAACTCACTGTTAGTTCCTCAAATGTTTTGGAACTAATTTAACTGGACTTAACTTAGTAAACTAAGTTAACTAATCACAACTCATACTTAACTCATCTTGGACCCTTATAATATAGGGAGAACATATATATGACTTCAAAAAGACTTATGTTATGAAGATAGCTCACAAAAATATAGAAAAGATAAATCAACGCCTTAGAATTCAGCCTCTTCGAGGGGGCAATGTTAGGGTCACACCCTGACCCCCTTATCTATGTAATGGGACCACGTCATAGTTAAGAGTCAATAAAGCCCATATTAATAATTGTAAGTGGTTAATCCGCAATTAATAAAGGAACCACAGTTAGTTGCAAATGGGCCGTAGTATTAGATAGATGGTATTAGTAATAAGCAATATTGACCCGTGGTATTACTTGTAGGAGTCATATATAAAGGATAGTAACTCCCTGCGAGGAGCATCGTGTCTTATTTTTGTGTAATCGAGCTCTGCTCTATTGGAGGTTGCCCCCTCGAAGAGGCAAGTGAACATTTCTCTCTGAATAATAAAGTCATTGCCATTCTGTGTTCTCGGTCTCTTTTCTTCGCATATTTTGTATTTGGGTATCTTTTGCAGGTTAAGAAGCATAACAAGTGGTATGAGAGCTCTTTCCAGGGCCGGTGGGATCTCCATTTAGTATAAATTTTTTTTTGGCTCGAGACGTGTTCCGGCGTCTTTAAACCACGGGATCTATCATTGAGCGCATAAATCTGCAGATTTGGGGAGGCATGCACGCAGGAAATACAAGAGGTCGTCACATCTATTGGACTCCCTTGTAACCCCTGTGGGTAGCCCTTCGAGTAGTAGTGCATTAGACAGAACCGCGCACGGACTGTCTTCCACATACCCTCTGGGTATATCGGAAGCCCCATAGGCTCCCTGAAAACCTTGCCATAGATAAACCAACAACTGTCTTGCGGCTACAGTACACCGAGAACAACACTCGGAGAGATTACTCGCCCATACGATAGGGTAGTCGGGTGGTACAGCTAAGGGTACGGTCGACCCTCCTTAGTTAGAGCCTTGAAACATTGGGCCGAGTACTAATGCCAGACCCTTATGTATATTGTGATCTGTAGCACCTGACACTCCTCAAGACCCTAGTTCCTTTTCTTTTTAAGCATCATCTCTTCCAGATCCGCTTGAGCAAAGGAGTGCAGC
>APFE030925737.1:0-12728 GCA_000404065.3 Pinus taeda | reverse complement strand
TCCTACTTCAGGGGATTCTTCTTTTTCCATAAGTCGAGGTGGTTCTGGCTTTGCCTCAGCCACATTCACAATCCTCTGACTTGCTAGTTTATTATGAGGATAGTCCCACGACACATGTCCTCATTCTCCACATGTATAACACCGAATATCTCTTCCTCGGCCTCTTCCTCTGGGCGCAAATCTTCCTCTGTTAAATTCTCCTCTCTGTGGTGGTCTATTACTTGAAATTCCTGCTTCATATCAATGTTTCTAACCCCTTGGTCTGGTAGTTCCTCTACCTCTTACTGAGCTTCTTCCTCTATTCCTCTGATTTTGTTTTCTCAATATCTTCTCTTTTGCCTTCAAACTTGCTTGATAGGCATCTTCAATAGTCTTCAGACTCAACAAGTTGATCTCATCTTGGATGTCATACCTTAAGCCAATGATATATCTAGCTACCTTTTCTATGTCATCTTTTGCATGTCCTGCTCTAATACTCAATCTATAAACTCTTATGTATACTCTTTAACAAACATTCCTTTTTGCCTTAAATTTTGCAATTGTTTAAAAAGATTTAACTAATAGTCTTTAGGCATAAATTTGGCTTTCATTTTACTTACCATTTTTTCCCATTGCTTGATCTTGGACTTTCCTTTTCTCGTTTTGGATGTTTGTAATTCCTCCCACCAAATAGCTACATGACCCTTCAATCTAGTAACTGCAAATTTCACCTTCTTTTTGTCGTCAACTTCTTCTTCATAGTCAAAATATTTGTCTAATGAACTGATCCAATCCATTAGCCCTTCTGCATTGAGACTCCATTCATACGTAGGAATTTCCATCATTGGTTTTCCTCCTACTTTCGCCAACATCTTGATAACTCTGGTAGTTTCATTTTCCTCCTCTTCTTCTTCCTCAGAAAATTCTTATTTAGTACTGTCAGTGCCTTCATCAGGTGTTCTTCTCTAAGTAGTCTCAATTGTTTCCATTCTCATACGTAGACTCCAGATCTCTTCCAGTAGAACTACATTTACTTGAGGGCTTCCTCAACCAATGCTAGCTCCTCCCCTCAGTGGCATTTTTTTCTGCAATCAACCTTAATCTCTGTGCTCTGATACCACTTTGATGCAGCAAAAGTGCAATCTGAAATCATTACACATGGACCTGTGCTATGGACCCACAAAACCTATAAGAAGCGTTATTGGCTTAAAACCCCGAAAACACATAAAATCTGATCCACACAAGAAACATAGGAAAAAATGCTTCAACACATAAGGCTGGACATCAAATACATTATGCCTGCATCTATAAATTTCTCGGATTCGCTCTTTTCACTCGAACTCTATCAAATCAATCTTCGTCGTCCATTGCATTCACTGATCCAACGGTTGATGTTACACTGATCAATGAAACTAATCGTTGATCCTCCACCCTAGATCAACCCACACTAAATCCAACGGTTCGCAAGAGTTTCAGAGGCACAATTTGAACAGAGAGTAACCGCTCGAAAAAGCAGTTTTCTCTCTCCACCTGAGTGCTACGTGTCCGGTAGTGAGTGGAATCGGAGGCCTTCCTCGAAATACTACTTACTACTTTTTGTCTACCCGATATACCACTTTCACTATTTAAAACCCACTCTTCTCTTAATTAATCTTACTATGCAATATATGGTAATCCAACGGTCGGGAAAGGTTCGCTCCGTTCGTTCAAACTGGAATCAACGACTGAGATCTTATCTGACTCAACACTGTTAAAAGTACAAAGGCCCGTGATTTTTCTATTAACTCTGTTTTTTTCTATTAGGAAGCGTGAAAACAGAGAAATCATCAAATCTATCCCGAATACAAAGAAACCAAAAGCACAACAAGGGTTTCCACAAGCTTGATAATTAATCACACGCACAACATCAATTATTCATAATAAAAGACATTACAAAGTCTTAGCCTTGGCCTGATCACAACAAATAAATTACCTCTATTTCAAAATACAATCCACACACTATTCTTGCTCTCGCTCCACTCAATCCCCCTTCATTACATTTGTTTTCCCTTCTTTTTATCAATCGAATATCACTCTATTCTATGCCTAACAACTCAATCCCTATTTTTAATCAATCTAACAACAAATCTCTAATTCCTAGCTCTACCACACACCTATGCTAACAAATTATCTTTGAACCTAAAATAAGACAATTTCTAACTATTACAATAATGAAATACAATTCATTTCTTGAGAGATCCAACCCTCTCAGTAAAACTAACTTTTGACCAATTAGGTCAATGAAATCCAACTTGTTTAGCCACAGCATGTGAACAAACTTTCACATTGCTGGCTAAGTTCAGATGCTCTTGCATCAACTTCCACAATCACTTTGTTTAGAATTTGTAATAATCTTTAATCAAAATTGTTTCATGCATATAAGTTTAATTGTTCGACATGCAAAAATAATCAATGTTGCCAACCATCTTAAATTCAGTCAAAACCCATGACATGACTCAACAATCATTTAGCCATTAGGGTCATTTTTTATCTTTAACATCTAAAGGGGTTCTCTCATTGTTTTTTAAAACAACCTATAGTCCTCTTCAAGGACAACCCCACCTTTTAAATTCTTTTGTTATCACACAGAACAATACATGAATTTATTCTTTACTTATAGACAATGCATTGTAACTCTAATTACTATTCTTTAAATGCACCATTAACATTGTTATAAGAGTATGTATGGAAAGGTTGGTAGTTTATCCACACTATCGTTATTTAGTGTTTAGGATTGTTCATAAATGCAACAAAGATTTTGTTGTCATTTATTCGCATAAGAATTCAAATGTCATGACCATAGTTTAAAGAAGACATTATTACTTACTATTCTTTAATGTGGTTATTAGCTTGCATCATGCATATTATGTCAAATGTAGTCTACTGCATATATCATTATGAAACTTTATTCAAATCTTAATTGAGATTACACCCACTAGCATCATACCTCTACTTATTTTCCACTTATTGATTCCCAAAATGTGACAATGCTACAACCTTATGCTCTAATACCACTTGTAACATCCCACAGTAAACCTCGTGTAAAAGATAGAATTAATTTTTTTTAACATAATTTATGAAAAGTAACTTTTCAAATTACTATTACATACTCCTTCATTGACCATTGATAAATATGCATTATTACATAGAGTGTCTTTAGTAAAGGAATAGTAAGTTACGTAGCATAATATCCACTATTATATTATATTATCATAAGCTCCATGTTCCAATCTTACATCATTATCATTATTCACTTCATTAAGATAGTTAATCACATGTTTGATGATGTAAGTGTTAATGTCAAACAAGGAAGCAACATCAATAGAATGGCACAATAAGAAACCACATCATTGGTCACTGATATACCTTGGAAACCCCATAAGGAAAAACCAACAAACATTTAATTTTATTAAATTCTTTGTGAGGGTGTTCACCCCTCATTCAATGGTTGTAAGGGAGTCCATCCCTTGACCATTGTCCTAAAATATTAAAAATAAATTTAATCTTAAATATAACTTGACTAGCTAGAAGTTATTACATTAATCATGATATCATTTTACTACAAATTCTCGAACATTATATCTTTGTGGTTGGGTTGTTTCCATCAGAGTATTATCCTATAGTTGACATTCTTCAATTTACATGGATCATTAGCCTTTTCCTACCATAATGTTAAACATAATCACAATCTTTTCTTGTAACTATTACTTATCCACAAATTTTGATATCATGATTAGATAAAATATTAATCAAACCAATCATAAATCTTTATTAGTGATGCTTCAAACATCTATTCATGGGCGTGCATAGAATGTAAACAAAATATTGAGACATGTCTCTTTTAACAACACTGCATATACATAACTATCAAAACATTTCTATTTATCTTTACAAGTCTATGGTCATGACACATGTCTGTCTATCCATAAATTGGTTGTATAAGGTAAAATATATAAATATTACCAAGGCATGTTCACTTGTCCCTATTTTTCATGTATCACGAGAAGGGAAACGATTACATTCTATTTCTACTTACAAACAACATGGTAATATTAAAGAACCTCCATGGTTATTATCCTCTCCTCACATAAGAAGAGGGAAAAAATTTCCAAGATAAATGCCACATTAACTACTATTATTCCTCTCGCACAAGCACACATTCATTTCGAGAAGAAATCCACTGCAACTATCCCTATTCTTTTAAAGAATACTAGCACATTACTATGACCTTTGTGCAAGTCATTATATAAATTTTATTCAAAAGAAACTACCACCTTACCTATTTTCTTTGTGCATGCAATTATGATTTTTTTTCAAAAAAACTAACACAATAGATATTATTCTTATGCATGCAAATGCATGTTCCTTTCTAAATAAAAATATAACATAACAACCATTACTTTTGCATATATGAACACATGTTCTTTTCCATGAACATCAACACATTTGCTAATCTTTTTATGTATATAAACACTTATTCTCTTCAAGAGAACTAATATGATGGATATTGTTTTGTGCACTCCTACAGATATTATTTTCCAAAATATATCATAACAATTATTATTTTTTGCATGAAAATACATATTATTTTCAAGAATAACTAGCACAACACATATTCCTTTCCAATAAGTCTAACACAATAGTCGTTCTTTCCATGCATGCAAAAACACATATTTCTTTTTCAAGAAATCAAAAGCATAGTAGTTTTTTTTCATGATTGCATACACACATTTCTTTTTCAAGAAACCAAATGCATGGTAGATACTCTTATGCATATATAAATACATATTTTTTCAATAATTCTAACCCAATGTTATTTTCCATGCATGCAAATACATGTTTCTTTTCCAAGGAATTGTCACAATCATCTATTACTTTTGTACATAAAAATACATATTTCTTTTTTTTCCAAAAGAATACTAGCTTAGTAGCCATTCTTCTCATGCATCCAAACACATACTCTTGTCCTAAAAGAACCAATCACAATACATAATCGTTCAAGAAATATTTCAAAATAAACACATATTCCTCTTCAGTGAATTTAGCGCCAAATAACGTGTTATTTTTTCAAATAATACCACAAGAATAATCTATTATTACATGAAATACAGATTCTTTTATGAAGAATACTAACATAAAGTTGTCCTTTTATGCATAAAAATACAAATTTCCTACAACCTTTTTAGTACAACATCATGGGTAACCTATGTTTTCTATGCACACAAATTCGTAGGTTCCTTTCAAGAAATTAATCTAATTAATTTTCTTTCATTCACAACTCATGAAGGCCTATCAAGATTTACCCTAGTTAATTATCTTTGAAGACCTAAAAGTATTTTCAGGTAAATAATCTTGGTTCTTATCATTTCATGCACAAGAACTCATATGTTTTTATTTCCAAAAGATTAGCATAACTAATTTATATTTTACCATGCATCCTTTCCATGAAAAATAACATGGCTAATATCTTATGGAAATGACATTTATGTGAATTATTTTCCCAAAGGTTGGTATAATCAATTTTAATTTTACCATGTTTTTATGGAAGGATAATGATAACTAAGCACAAAATAATATGTTCTCTTTCAAAGAACACCACAAAAATTATCCATTCTATTTAACCAAAAAGTCATAGCTACGTATCTCTTCATGTTGTCTGACCTGGCTAAACCGTTGAACATGATATGGAAGATATTCCTTTGCCAACATTGTTGTGGGAACCGTCATCTATATCTCACCAAGTAACCCATGATTGAATTGGATGTGTTTGGCTATACCAAATATGTGAATGTAGTTAGAAAAGCAATGTGAAGAGATCACGAGAGTTTGTTTATTTCAATAGAACTTTTGAAATCCAAATCGACCACCCAAACTTCCGTAGTTAGAAGCTCTTTTTTGAGAGAAAAGAAGACCTGTTAATAAAATTAAGAATGGAATTTCCACAACTAATTCTATACATGACAGGTATCTTATTCCCCCTCACTCCCCTACCAGGGAGAAACTTATAGTTTCTTATTTTGCATCTCATCCCATGTAAATTTAATCACACTCGTTGTCACTCTGAACCCCAAGAGGCAATGGTTAGAGTTTTTTTTGGGATAATGGAACTTCTCATAATAAAATTAACTAACAACTTGTATCTTATATCACAGTCACTTTTCCTTCCTTCAAAGCATAGAACCACCGAACCTAAAATCAAAAGGTGGTTACCAAGAATTCATTTTAACTTCTAACCTATTCTTGACGGAAATAGTTAAATTTATATTAAATTAATAATTCTTTTACTCATGTAACTACACAAGTTTCTTACAAGGAGGGATATTACATTTTCCATGTATCCACATTTTATATAAACTTGGTGTGTTCGACAACCCCATGTTTTTTGGTGATGCGGATTCCTAGAAAGCATGGAGTTCAAGTTTGAGACTTGCTTTCTAAGCATAAATTCAAAATCAATATCTTTGGAAATTAATATAGTTTGGGTCTCCCCCTTTACAAAAATTGGTGATGGTGTCAAAAAGTTTGACTCAAATTCATGTTATTTTGCAAATTGTGATAATAAAGTTTTGTATATCATTTTGTTAAGATTTTTGTACATGTCAATAACCACTCCTACAAACTTTCCTAATGATAACTATGACACAATTATGTTTATTTTAAGCCAGACAAGTTTTAATCATTATCAACAATGCAAGCATAACAATACCAACAATACTAATCATGTAGAATGTACATAGTTGGATTTTGGTCTAATGGAAAAGCTTACTAGCTATGGACTGAGATCACCATATTAACCATAGTCTGCATTTTTGTCTAGTGCAAACATCTTATGCTTGGGAGAATGAGGATCCTTAATAAAACTTATGTTTTAACTAGAAGTTTGTCAGCCAAAATCAAATTAAGGATCTCTATTCTAAATAGAAATTCCTATAAATTTATATTCTTCATACCATTTGGCATTTTACTTTGTAAAAGATAAGATGTATATTCATTTTTGAAGTAAGGTGTATTTTTGTTTTTAATTGATAATTTTTTATATCTAAAAGCCAAAAAGTATCTTTTGGCTAAAAGGATCCAATGGAGATTCCAAACTTTCCCCTTAAGCACCTTTCATGATTTATGTCTTTGTTTAGGGCAACATATTGATTATAAGTATGAATTATATTCTGTGGGAGACTCACAGAGATATTATGTAGATGCGAAAGGGAAAGAAAAAATTATAAATATTGCTAAACCTATCAACTCATCCGAGGGAAAAATATTATGTTGATGCGAGTGGTTGCAACCTTGAGAAGCTTAGAAGCCACATAGAGTGTGAGAAGTTGAAGGAAGTGTTTGATCATTAGGCCATATGAATTTTCAAATGTCATGGAGGATTTAAAGCATCTTGAAAGTGCAATGACAAATGGAAAATTGTCATTTTATGCATATATTGATTTCATATCCCAAGTACCGCTTTTTCCTTCATAAGTTGTATTTTGGAGCTTTACTTAGATCCATGAGTGTTGATTAGGACATGTTATTGGATCCAATCCTAAGATCAAATGTAAGCATGGTTTAATGAGGAATCAATAAGGGTGTGTGGAACCAAACAAACATGTAGTCTTGGAGAAAAATAAAACTATAAGGGTGTATGGAACCAAACACTTGGAATAATGCTTACAATAGTATATAGGTAGGATTACGTTGTTGGTTGATGGAGTTTTGTCGAGAGATTTTCTCAAAAATATTCTCGTTGTTTAGAACCTATTGGATCTCATGGGAACTATTTATGTGGCTTGTATTTTGGTTTTGTGTGAGGAATATACTAATTGTTTTGTGAGTAATTTGTGCACCATGTATGCTCTTCAATTTTTTATGTTGGTGTTGGATTCCATATGGTCCTAACTCCCTCAAGGGAGAGCCTAGGAGGATGAAAGATATCCAAGATTTGATTATATGTACATAAATTATTATATATGTGTGGCTTTGTGTGTTTTTTTGTGGATTTGTAGATCGGTTCTTTATTTTGTTCTAGGTGGCATAAATTATTTCATTACGGTCATCTTTGATTACCTTGATCTCCACTAAACTGACGCACCTTTCTAATAGAGCGATATGTGATCGCGTGGGTCGGCAGAAAAGCATACTACCTATCAAACACTTGATCCGCAACCTCTAAAAGTTACCATAATTTGGCTTGTTGCACAGTTTCCATGTTTTCATAGGAGATTCGAATCCCCTAATCCCTTAGATTTGAAGACGCTAGATGACCCTTGAATTTTTCAAACTTTTTTGACTTTGTGGAAAATGTATCTCTTAGACCCTCTTTATGGATGACCTTCTAGCTTCTATTGGTCGATAGATGTTACTAGAAGCAGTGCCTAGGGAAATAAGGCCAATATCTTACGTAAGATACTTGTCTCATCGAACAGGGAACCCCATCGACACTGTTAGCATTGTGATCCATATTTTGAAAACAATCATAAGAGGTTTGTAGATTGCACCATTGAATTGGGGGGGATTCCATTGGAAGACAAAATTAGAGATTCTATGTGGTCCCAATGCTAATGACCATGATGCAATCGATTCCTAGCATGCATTACAATATTTCAAAGGCAAAGTTTCCTCACATGGCAATAGGGCTACAACGATGTTTGAAATTAATTTTGAGACAAAATTTCAAGGGTTGTGAAATGGGTGTTGAATGGCAGAAGAAAGGGCGGCACAAATCTTGTGTAGAGTTTAGTTCTTGCAGGGGGACAAGGAACCAGAACAAATCCATTGCATGTGTGGATCAAAATGCCTTCAAGTAGCAAGAGGTCATGCTCATTGCAGTGGAAGCAAGTGGCCCATTCAACACGTCCCAGTAAAACAAGTCCAATGAAATGATTATTTATCGTTGAGAATAAAGGGAATATGGGGATTTGCAAAGGATAGTCTTTTCAAAGTTGAGAAATATGAATTCGGGGCTACATATAGTAAGAGCAAAGAAAAATTTCAGTTGTTCGGTGCTTTATGGGCTCCATGGACATCTGCAACAGTGGTTGGGAGATCTACAAATTTGGGAATAAATATGTTCCAATGTTGAGGATTTCTAGAGTCGTTGCTTTCTACATGATTGGGTGGTTGTATACAATTAGTTTATATTTCATATTTATTTTGTGTGCAAAAAATTACAATATATGAAGACCAATTATTAAATAGATTAGCACAATTCAAAATAGTGCTTCTCAATGTTCTTCGGTGTTGAGAGAATTTATCTCTTGTTTGGTTGTGTGAGTCTATTATATGCTAATGAATCTTCTTGTGCTTCGGGATTCAAGAGCATCAGTTATAGGGTATGTTATGAGATCCATGTGTGTAGAAAGGTTAGTTGCATAATTGATTGTTGGATACAGTCCAGTATCGAGATTTTCCTTTGGGACATCAAGAAGCATCATTATACAAAGTTCATAAAAGAGGGTTAGAGGCGGCTATGTCTTAAATGAGTTGAATGGGAAGCTCAAAAATTGTGGTTGTGAAACGAGCATTGTCTGGGAGACTTCATAGTGGGGATAAGTGTTGAGGAAAACTAGTTAGACAAATGTGACATGAGAATTGTAATTTGTCATTTTTGTATTAATCTTTGTAATAATGTAATGTAAGCATTAAAGGGGGGCCTTGGAATAATGCTTACAATAGTATATAGGTAGGATTAGGTTGTTGGTTGTTGAATTTTTGTTGAGAGATTTCCTCAACAATATTCTCCTTGTTTAGAAGCTATTGGATCTCATGGGCACCATTTATGTGGCTTGTATTTTGGTTTTGTGTGAGGCATATATGAATTGTTTTGTGAGTAATTTGTGCACGATGTCTGCTCTTCAATTTTTTATGTAAACATGCAGTCTTGGAGAAAAATAATATTATGCTACAATTTTCATCTAACTTTTGGAGAATGTATTTGCATATGGAAAATCTCTAGAGTATAATTATTAGAGGATTTCATTCAATACATTTGTCATTTACTAAGTTTCTAAAGTATGAGTTTTTTTTAATACTTTTTAAAGATTTAATATTATAATTTTTTGGTTAGATTAGATATGGTTTTGAATTATTCAAATAGTACATGTTTTCATTTACTTTAGTTGGTTGTTTCAAATAACATTTGTATCATTATATTTAATAATTAAATTAAAAAAGATAATATTAATCAAATTTGATTGTTGGTGTTTGTACCTTTATAGCATTTGATTATTTAATTGTTTCGATATTATAAACATGTTGAGTAATTATGTTTTCTTTCTAACATTTTTGTAGACACATATGAAATAATAGAGATATATTCCATTTTCAATTGTATGACACCTTACTTTCATTAGAACAATAAAATCAAAAACCTACAAAAATATCTTTATTTCAAATGAAGGATGCATAAAGGATATACCATGGAGTATAATTTAAATAATTACGAATCGAAACTTGTGTATCTAAGAGGAACCTAGTACCATCTTAAAATCCCCAAAGGACATAGCCAAAAGGCTAGTGATTTGGACATTTTTCTGTTGGCATTGATGTGTGTTATAGGGTTGCAGTTGTATGGTTGATTATCATTGATGTCAACATGGTTTCTTGGGTTGCAGGTGTGTTGGCTATGTATGAGTATAGGTGGCTATAGGTGGCTTGTGTGTGGATAAGTTGCATATGGTCCTTAGCATCTCTACTTGCTTGGACTAGCTTGGAGATGGTCCTTGGCTTGTCTACTAGCTTGGACTAGCTTGGAGGATGAATGATGGTGTATTGCACTAGCTTGGTGGTCTTCCCATGATGATGGTATTCATGATCATGTTGTTGCATACCTAGGTTGATGGATCCTACAAGAGTTAGAGGTGAGGAGCCTTGATGATTAGGTCTCCTTGGTCTCCATGTTCCATATTAAGTCTACTTGTTGATGATGTTATGTTTTGGGCTTGGATAGGTGTTACATGTGGCAGTGGATGTTTGGTATGGTTTTTCAGGTATTAGAGGATGTCTGATAGGTGTTGGTGATGCATACTGATGGAAGGGATGTTGTAGTGAAGCTTGATGGATCAGATGGTTGGTTTGGTTGTTGGATGGAATTCTAGTCAATCTAGTTTGACTAGTGATGATGTTGGTGATGTTGCAGAGACTTGGAGAAGTGTTATAGAGATTTTAGTGACTTGAAGGGGACCTACATAGGCTTGAAAATCAGTGGAACAAGTTGAGGCAAGTTCTAAGTAGAGGAGGAATTTTTTTTGGTGATTTTAAGCCTTGGACACAAGCACAGAGGCTTGTGGGAGCATCTGGAAGCCCTTGGATGTTGGCACAGAGGCTTGTGGGAGTGTCCAAGGCCCTAGACATATGAAAAATGTGTCATAGAAGCATCCAGGCTTGTAGATGACTTTTCTCCAGGTTTCTCTTGCTCCTCGAATGTCTTATTTCATTTTTATGTTATATCTTGCTTGGGAAGTTTCATTAAAGGTTCAAATTGACTTAATCAACATGTCTTCATGTGTTCGAAGTGTGAATGCCTTTAATGGACCAAGTCGTGGAGAAGATGAAAAATTTGTTTAGATAGAGGAGCACCTCTGTCATTTGTGGGTAACTTGTTTCACATATCGTAAAGCGCAAGCCTGTAGGTCGAGCTTCTATTGCAGAATATCTTCAGCAGCTAATTCTTGAGTTAAAATCATGTTTCTATTGCAGATATTGAGAGTTGGAGGGAGAAGGGAATGAGGAGAGCATAGATCCTTTGTTATGGCTATTTTATTTGTGTATGTAGGGGAAGAGAGCTATTGTACATAGCTCTAGTAGTATTTCATGCTTATGTTGTATATTTTAGATTGCATGTTTATTACTTTCATCTAATGTATTGTGGCTATGTATGTTGAGGTTGGTTTCTTGGAGAGTGAGTGTGTATACTAGTGTGAGAGCATTGTGAGTGAGTGTGTATGCTAGTGTGAAAGCATTGTGACTGAGTAGAGTATGTAGTAGCTGCTCAAACATTTTATGCAAAGATAGATCAGAGGTTTTTGAGAAGAAATCAGAGATAGAGTTGAGTGAAAGATTCAGATTTTGTGAGTGGGTTGTGGCAGAATTTTGGCTGCCTTGTTGTATGTTTTTGGAGAGAATTTTGGTGTGATTTGAAGTTAAAATTTCCTCCCTCCAGGGATATTTATGATTCATAATTGATGAGTTGAATTCTAGAGTTGTTGGGTTTCTCATGTTGAGCGAATTTAGAACCCATTGTGAAATATTGTGAAATGTAGTTCACATGGAGGAAGTGAAGGTATGTTGAGGCTTCAGTAGAGACAAATATTTGGTGATTCATAGTAGGAAGAGATTTATCCATCCAATAGGAGTTGGAAATTCCAATGGTGGTTCGACGAGGATCATTGGTCGTAGGAGATTCTAGCAGATGGTAGTCCATAGATCCATGAGAGGAACATATTTCCAAATTTATGGTGTCTTTGCCAAGGTGTGATCAGGTGTAGATGGCACAAGTTAAGGGGGAGCACTTATATGCTTCTAATATTTTGATGGCTCCATGATTCCTTGGAGGAGTTGGATTTGCTATATGTTTATTTGATATATCATTATTGTAGGGGCTTTCCTTTTTTATTATGCATGGATAACATACTACACATGCAGTTGGATCATTTCATGCATTTTGGGTTGATGGTTTTATGCATATATTAGTGCCATGGAGATTAGTATGATCATGGTACATG
>APFE030925716.1:8156-26860 GCA_000404065.3 Pinus taeda | reverse complement strand
TGTTATGAAACTAGCTCACAAAAAGATAGAAAAGAGAGATCCATGCCTTAGAATTCAGCCTCTTCGAGGGGGCAACCTCCTTTACATTACATAAATGAACAATTCTTGGATGATACAAATGAAAAGACCTCCTTTCTATATATAGGAGTCTAAGTGGTCATAACATAATCAGAGCCGACATAACAATAATAATGTAAGGGCACAATAATAACAATAGTGGGCTTCTATGGGGCACAATAGTAACAATATGGGCACTACATGGGTACATCAATATAATAAGTGGTTTGTACTAATAACAATAAGGGGTGACACTAGTAGTATAGGGGCCTAACATGTTGCCCCACCTCTTCTCCAGAGGCGCATAATCACTCATGGCACAATCGTCATCATCGCATTCCCTGTCAGCTTTTGTTGGAGCAGCCTTCGATTCAGAAGCCTCCTCCTTGCCCTTCTTCTGGGGGCACTAAGTGGCATAATGTCCAAGTTCCCCACACTTGAAGCATCTAACCTTGGTTATGTCCTTCTTCTTCCACTTATGTTGCCCTTTCTCTCCCGATGATGTGAGAGTTGCATCCTCCTCCTCATTCTTGACCCGGGCTTCTTTGTCGCTACCCCCCGCCTTGGTCAACCTCCTGATCTCTTCTTGTCGAAGAGCTGCCCACATCTCCTCCCAACTGGGGAGAGTTGCTCTGCCCAAGATACTTTGGACAAATGTCTCCCAGTCCTTGGTGACTGCATTCAGGGCAGTCCTGACCATGAACTCAGGATTTGGTGTAGACCCCATGGAAGTCAACTGGTCTCTAATCCCTTGCAACATGAGGAGGAAGGGATCGATCTCTTCTCCCTTCGACATCTAGTATTATCTCAACTGATTTTCTAATAGCATCTTCCGTTGGATGGAAGTGCCCTGGTACAAGGTGGTCAGCGTCTCCCACATCTCCCTTGATGTTTCTTTCTCAACAATGTGTGGTACATGATGATCTTTCACGCCGTCTAGGATCATGCACTTGGCCTTCGCCTGGGCCTCCTCATACTTCTTTAACGGATCAACGCCGACTGGAACAACTACTTTCAAGGCATAGTCCTTGATGCGATTTTTGTCCAGGACTACTAGGATCTTGGCCTTCCATATGACAAAATTGGAAGCTCCATCCAATCTGTCTTGATCCCTCAGTCCATTAACTGCCATCTCTACTCAACAAAAATAGGACAAGTTCTCTTCTCCCTCTCCTGCTGCTAATCCAACAAGACTTGGATCTGGATTCTTTGGTGCAAGAAACCCCCTAAGGAACAAGCTCCTCTAGACTCCCTCTGAGTCCTGATTTCCTTCACAGATGTCCTCCGGCCAAATGTCGAATCACTCCTCTCCAATCCTTCTTTGTTGCTGCAACCCGGATCTAGATTTCTTTGGCTAAAAATTTGTCAAGGCATTGATTCCCTCTACCTCGGCTCTGTCTCCACAGACATTGTTCTGCACCAACAACAACAGCGTCCCACCAACCCCTCAGATTGAATTTTCTCTACTCCCCCAGCCCCAGCAACTGAATAATCTGAGCTCTTCTATCTCTACGCAATCACTGCATGAACTAGATCAACTTCTCCTGGCCACTGCGTCACTCCTTCCTGGTCCGGAAAGATGATGTGGCTCTATGTGAGCCTAATCTGCCCTTCCCTGCTTCTACGCTAGCCTAGATAGCTGACACAATTACTACGTCGACTCCTCCCAGCTATTGCGTCACCCTCACCTGTCTCAGAATGCTGACATAGGCACTGTGTGAGCCTCTGCGTCACCTCTTCTACACTGCGTCACTCTCCCTCTGCGTCTCTAGCTCTGGAACAACGCTGTCAATCGGCGCAACTACTTTTCTACAGCAAATTCTCTGGATCTCCACACTAGTGTCTTCAGTTTCCTATGATCTGCAATCCTCTGATACCATGTGAAAATTTCTGAATCTACACATCAAAAATCCTACTGCGATCATTGGTTTACCATCTCCTAATTGTTTTTATATTCAACAAGTTATTTAATTATTTAAATAGCGATGAAAACACGATTGCAGACTACATATACATACAGATCATGAACTGAAATGAAATGAGACAAATACACAAGGGACACCATTATTTTTGGACAACACGTCCCCGAAAAAACCTATTGAAATTTCTAAGTCTGACATGTCTGAAATCCCTACTGCATTATCTAATTTATTTTCTCCTACTTGTTCTTTTCATTAACAAGTTATTTATAGATATAAATACCGAAAATAAACACAAATGCAGCCTTAACACATATACAGATCAGCAACTAAAATAACTGAGACAAACACACAAGGCACACCGTTATTTTGGACAATCATCCCCGAAAAAACCCAATGCGGGAAAACCGGTGCAGCAGATATGAGGGTCTTATTATTACGCAGTTTCTGAATACAACTAGGGTGCCAGAAATGGCTCACCCAACAGAGATTGTCCTCGGCAGTAATACCTCTCCTCAGAGACAGATATTCTGGCTGATCAATCACTGGATGAACAATCCCACAACAGCTCCTTAGCTAGACAACGAAAGTTGTTCCGAGCTTCTCCATTGTTCTGTGTCACTTCGATAGGGATTGTGTCACCCTCTCAGCTCACCAGCACTCAGTCTAGCCCACGAAAAATCACCCAGCGCTGCCTCTTGGCCCTGCGTTAGCCCTGCTAGCCTATGCGCAGCTACTGATGCCTCTATGTCAGCCTCTAGGCTCTCTGCGTCAGCCCTCTGACCCTCTGCATCACCCACACTGGCCTCCTCAGCCTCTATGTAAATCCTAGCTGCCTCTGCGTTAGCCTCCCCAAGCTTTGCGCTGTCTTTTTGGCACTCTCTTTGCCTCTCTACTATGTATTCTTAGCTTCGTACCGAACTGCCCCTCGCTGCAACAGATCACTAGCTTGATTCTCTTAGCAAAACCCCACTGCAGAAAATCGAACTCACTGATCAATTTGGTGTATCTCCAACTGGCCCTCAAGCCTCCTCTTATACCTTTCTTGTTGAGTCTTCAACGGCCGAGATTAAGTCCCTAATCAACAGCTAAGATTAGATTTGGCTTGATCCATGTCATTTAGAACATTCTCACCCGGTTTTGTATTAATACCCATTAATATTTTAATTTTCCTAAGTTTAGACTTAGGAACCCCATTAAAAATATTAATTATTTTAATATCTCTCTAACCAGGTGGAATTTCCCCAAACCATTTCTGGGTCTTCGAGATCTTATGTGTCTTAGCCTCTCCACCAATTTTCATGGCTAGAGCAGATCTAATGCTAACACAAATCAACACTCCCTCTTAGAGAGGAATGTGCTCTAGTAATGTTTCACCATGAAAACATCACACTGATCCTCTGCACCGGTACCTGTGTTGATGCTTGGCCTGCTACCTCACATCATTTGCATTGTTGCTTCTTGTACTACTGCCAATGACACTGCCACTGCCACTGCTACATCTATACTGCAGCTCCCTCACAATATGTTTCCCCTAGCAGTGCCACTGCTAATTGCTGCACTGCAACTCAGTTACCGAGAAGTAGGTAACTGAATTCTCCCAAATATTGACATCTCAGTCAGTTTGGAAGCCTCATGAAACTGAAGCTGCATTTGTTGCTATTTTGTGCTCCCTCTGTTGTTGTTGCATTGTTGCATACACCTTTGTGCTTCTCGCACTACTGCAACCTCTACTGTGCCGCCTCAAAATTCTGCACCCAAGCACTGCCTTGCTACTTTACTACACTTTGCTCCACCCGACATTTGTCATTCTGCTACTGTCGTTAAGGGCTCCCATAGTCGGATATGATCCAAGAGTTTGGGCACCTCAAGGATCTTGCCCTTAGTTTGTAATCCTCCTAACTACAACTCGATATCTCCCCTTCTCTTCTCTAGAGGTTCATGAGCACTCATGGCATAGTCATCATCAGTCTCAACCTCTTTCTCAGCCTTAGCTGGAGTTGCTTTAGAATCGGAAGCCTCTCCCTTGTTTTTCTTCCTGGGACATGTCCCAACTCCCCACAATGGAAACACTTCACCTTGGAGATATCCTTCTTCTTCATCTTCCCTTGTTGTCCCGCATATGCTAGAGCCACATCCTCCTCCTCTTTCTTGATTCCACTTCCCTTGCCACTACTCCCCCCCGCCTTGGTCAACCTCTTGATCTCTTCTTGGCGAAGAGTTGCCCACATCTCCTCCCAACCTGGAAGAGTAGCCCTGCCCAAAATACTTTGGACAAATGTCTCCCACTCCTCGGACACTGCATTCAGGGAAGTCCTAACCATAAATTATGGATCCGGTGTAGACCTCACGAAAGTAAGTTGGTCGCGAATCTCCTGCAACCTGAGAAGGAATGGATCTATCTGCTCTCCCTTCTGCATCTGATACAACCGCAGCTGATTTTCAAATAGCATCTTCCGCTATACGGAAGTGCCCTGATACAAGGCTGTCAAAGTATCCCACATCTCCTTTGTTGTGTTCTTTTCAACAATATGTGGTATGACATGATCTTTGACCCCATCTAGGATCATGCACTTTGCCCTCGCCATTGCATCCTCATACTTCTCATTCTCAGTTGGGTCGACCAGGATAGCCACGGCTATCAAGGCAAAGTCCTTGATGCGATGTCGATCCAAGACTGTAAGGATCCTGGCCTTCTAGATGACAAAGTTGGAAGCCTCGTCCAAACTGTCCTGATCCCTTAGTCCGTTCACTACCATTTCAGCTCCTCTTCTGGACTCCCTTTAAGATTCGACACCCCTCCTAGAAATCCTCTGGCCAGTTGTCGAACCGCTCTTATCCAATCCTCCTTGCAACTGCAACTTGGATCTGGATTTCTTGGCTAGAAATCCGTCAAGGTAGCAACTCCCTCTACCTTGGTTCTGTCTCCTTAGGTACTGTTCTATTCTGACAAAACCGGCACCCCACTAGCTTCTCAATCACAATTTGCCCACAGCTCCCCAAGCCCTGGCAACTGACGAAATTGAGCCTTTCAGGCTCTGCACACTCTTGGAAACTACAAAATATGCTCCTCCTGGCCACAAGTCGATCCTTCCTGGCTGAGAAAGATGACTGGGCACTGCGTAGGTCTGATCTGTCCCTCTACTTCTACGTTGACCCTCCTCCTAGCTCAAAATGAGGACACAGGCTCTCTGCATCACTTCTTCTCTGTTGCTTCTACTCTAGAAAAACGCTGTCTCTTGGGACAGCTGCTATTGCTGCAAATTCTTCAGATTATTGTTGGTGCCTTCAGTTCTCCTATGATCTGCAATGCTCTGATACCATGTTGAAATTTCTAAGTCTAACACGTCAAAAATCCCTACTGCATTATATGATTTATTTTCTCCTACTTGTTCTTTTCATTAACAAGTTATATATAAATATAAATACCGAAATGTAATATTCCTAATTAGCCATGGCTAATTGGAATATTCGATTTTGCTCAATTTTGCCTTCTATAGTTATTTATAAAAAAAAAAGTGAGAAAAGGAGGACATAACTCATTTTTTTTAAAGAAAGTCACTCCCTAGTAGCACAACGTTGTAACTTAAAAGGGGAGCCAAGGGGGCCAAAGGACCACGTAGAGAAGGGGGCCCACATAGACACTTAGAGGGACTGCGCAAATGGAGAGGAGCACGTGGCAAGAGAGAGGCTATGTTGGAGGAGGTGGGCCTTAGGGTTTTGAGAGAGGCCAACGCTATAAAGGAGAGAGGAATGTCCTCATTTTGGCATTGGATTATGTTGCATTTGAGCTAGTCACTTCAACTTAGAGTACTTTGGCTGTTTAGCTTGTCTGCAACACTGTTTAGTGCATCGAGTGTCTCCGTTCGGAGATCTCACCCTTAGCCTCGGGGGACTCGAGTGCCTGCTCAGGCAAGGTAGTTTCAACACTCTTTTGCAGGAGGATCGATCTTTGGAGTTGAGGAGGAACTAAGCATTTGATGACTGCACAGTCTTGAGAGAGGAGGACGCAGTCTCTTTTGTTAGGAGCTCCGGATTGGGGTTATGTGGAGGATTTGAGCTTGGAGATTGAGCAAGGGATCAGCCCCTGCATATTGGAGGAATTTTGGCAGAGTCTCGGGTAGAGTTTTGGAGGATTCTCTTCAGTGGCAGCACAGAGCCTTGAGGGATAGCGTAGATTGTCAAGGGGGTGATTTTCGGGGGTCAGGTATTTTAGAAAAGCTTTCTGGGTTTTTCTGGGTTTATTGAGCAGAGACTAATTCCAGAATTTCAGCGTTTTCTGAGGAGGGGAACAGCCCCAAATCCTCACTTGATTCCAGCAGTAGCAGCAGCACAGTGATTCTCCGGCAGCTTGGACGCAGTTCAGAGAGAGGCCATTTCCTTATCATTCTGAGTGTATTTCTTCACTTGCCTTGTGCAAGTCAAGATGCTATCTTTCTGATCACCTATTGTACTCTGTCCATTACTCAGTATAATAAAATGGCTTAGCGTTTCTCTCTGCATTTCTTGAGTATCTGCCTATATTCCATGTATACATTATTGTATCTTACACTACTATTATTTTTATCTCTTTGAGCTTCCCGACTACTATACCACTTGTGTGTTTTTCTCCTATACTCTTAGACTGGAAAGGGCCAAGTAGCCTCCAAATCTCATCCTCTTTTCAGAGGCAACATATCTGGTAAATGCCCTCCCAGTCCATCTCTGGTTGGAGTTTGCTTGTGTTTGAGGGATACCCTGAAAAGGGATATTACAGTGGTATCAGAGCATAGATCTGGCTCAGCCTGTGGAGCTAGCAGTCTATGACACCAAGGGAGAAGCCCTATATCTGTTATAGAGGTAGGAAATACAGAGATATTGAGCGTAGGTTGGAGAACACCTATAGAGAGGGAGACTGTGTTCGGGTGGTGGACACAGAACAGGAGGAGCCTGTGGTGGACACAGAACAGAAGGAGCTTGTGGTGGACACAGAACAGAAGAAGCCTGTGGTGGACGCAGAGCAGGAGGATCCGATGGCAGATGAGGACGGGAAGAGATTTGCGGACATGCTCCTCAAATCAGTGTAGGATCTGTCGAGGCAGATCGAGATGATGGGGCAGAGATTAACAGCGGTGGAGGCTAGACAGCGTGACAACCCACGGGTTTTCCAGGTTGGTGAGGGATCGGGTACATCCCACCATTTGCCAGAGCAGGGTGCCACTTAGCATGATACTACTCAGCGGATGGCCTCACATGCCCCTACACGCTCTACCATACCCACTGTCCTAGGAGCAGACATAGGGGCCAGAGCCTAGCAGGAGGAAGAGCCCGGTCATATGGGCGATTATTTTGCAGAGTACCAGGCCTATGGGCAGGAGTTCAGGGATGCTCTTTCATTCAGAAACTTTGTTCAGCTCTAGCGGGATAGTAGACCCCGCGACCATCACAAAGGATACCAGCATTATCACAATGGAGACACCCACCGCACAGCTAGTAGATTCCACTTGCCTACGTTTGATGGTTCATCAACCAGTTCGGCAAAGTCTTGGGTGGAGAAGCTAGACATCTATTTCCAGCTTAACCAGATGTCGGAGACAGAGGCCATCAAGGTGGCAACATTACATTTGGATGGTGAGGCCCAAGACACTCGGACACTCCACGGTGATGACATATGCCGAGTTCACCAGGAGATTGATAGAGAGGTTTGACCAAAGGGATCCAGAACAGCACTTTGTTGAGCTGACAAGGCTCAAACAGACCGGGAGCCCAGAGACCTACATTGCAGACTTCTTGAGGGTTTCAGTGATGGTGCCAAATCTATCCGCGGCACGGAGGATCTACATGTTTGTTGAGGGGTTAGCAAAGCCACTTTGGAGTCTAGTCAGATCCACTGGACCAGCCACACTCCAAGATGCTATTAGCAGGACCCGGGACTTACAGGATGCCTTACCCAGGAACCAAACACCTTTCCCCCAGAGATAGGCTTTCCAGCCTAAGGGAAAGGATGTGAGGGTTTCGCCTCTAAAGGGGAATCCAGGACGAGCACAGATTGATGATGATGCCAGGAGGGAGCTGAAGAAGAAGCGGTTGTGCTTTACCTGTCAGGCGTCGTGGACACGGGGACATAGATGTGTTGCTGGCAAAGCACATTTTATTGAGGTCTTCTCCGAGAGTAGCAGGGAAGAGGATGAAGAGGATGATGTGGAGGCAGGAGGTAGTCATTCCGCACGGGATCCTTTGCCACCTCCACAACCACCAGCAGGCGGTGCAGCGTTTGCACCTACCGGAGGGGCCCTTGCAGCATTGCGAGGAGTTCCCAAGTATTTGACGTTGTGCGTACGGGGGACAGTACGTGGCCAGCAAGTATCAATTTTGGTTGATAGTGGGGCAACCCACAACTTCATCGATGCACAGATGGTTGAGCGAAGAGGTATACAGACAGAGAGCTTCGATGGATTTTCAGTTTCGGTCCCAAGAGATCAGACCATGGTGTGTGCTCGTTATGTCCCAGAGTTATCAGTGACGATGGGCACCTACACACTGACTGACCACTTTTTGGTGGTCAATATTCCGGACACCAACATGGTACTGGGTGTTCAGTGGCTTATCACTCTAGGGAAGGTCACGACAGATTGGAAGGCCCTAGAGATGGAGTGGGACGATGAGAAGACAGGGAGGCATGAGAAGATATAGGGACAACACACATATATCTGCCTCAGACTGTTTCGGCTCATCAGATGGAGGCAGTCTTCCAGAAGGGAGACGTAGAGTGGGCAGTGGAGCTGCGTGCATCCGAGACAGGGACTACAGGGCAGACGGTGCACCCAGAGATACAATCCATCCTTGACCAATATGCCATAGTGTTTGGGGAGGTTCCGCTAGGACAGCCACCAGACCAGGGGTTTGAGCACACCATTGAGCTTGAGCAAGGCATACAGGCAGTGATTACTACCCCCTATAGGCATCCCAAGGCCTATCGGGATGAGATTGAGCGAGCCATTTAGGAGTTGCTGGCTCTTGGGCACATTCGGCCGAGCATGAGTCCTTTTGCTTCTTCCATGGTGTTGGTGAAGAAGAAGGACAGCACATTGAGGATGTGCATTGACTACAGGGCCCTGAACAAGAAGACACTGAAGAACAGGTACCCCATACCCAGGATCAATGAGTTGATGGATGAGTTGAGAGGAGCACAGTTCTTCTCAAAGATTGATTTGAGATCTGGGTACCATTAGATTTGCGTGAGGGAGCAGGACATTCCCAAGACCGCCTTCAATTGTCACTATGGGCACTTTGAGTGTTTGGTGATGCCCTTCGGGCTAACCAATGCCCCAGCTACATTCCAGTCCTGCATGAATCACATCTTCCGCAGTCACTTAAGGAAGTATGTGTTGGTGTTCTTTGATGATATCCTCATTTACAGCAGGACTTGGGAGGAGCATCTCCAGCACATTGAGACAATATTGCACATCTTGGAGGAGCAGCAGTTCTATGCCAAGCTCTCCAAGTTTGAGTTTAGGTTGATGGAGATGTTGTACTTGGGATACATCATAGGGGTGGACGGAGTGAGAGTCCACAAGGAGAAGATCAGGGCGATCAGAGATTGGCCGAAGCCGAGGAATGTGACAGAACTTTGGGGATTAATTGGCATTTGTACTTACTACCGGAAGTTCGCCAAGAGTTTCTCACAGCTTGTTGCACCCCTGACAGATCTAATGAGGAAGGGGGCATTCAGTTGGTCGGATACAACGCAACGAGCCTTTGACAGGCTCAAGGAGGTTATGAGCAGCTGCCCAGTGCTTGCATTGCCAGATTTTTTGCAGCCATTTGTTTTGGAGTGTGATGTGTCAAAAGAGGGGATCGACGCAGTGTTAATGTAGGGAGGTCACCCTATAGCCTTTGAGAGCCGGAAGCTCCTTCCGCACGAGAGGTTGTATTCTACATACGACAAGGAGATGCTAGCCATCATGCATGCATTGGCCAAGTTCCGACAGTATTTAGTGGGTAACAGGTTCAGGGTGAGGACTGATCACAACAGCCTCAAGTTCTTTTTGGAGCAGAAACAGCTACAGGAGAGGCAACAGAAGTGGATCAGTAAGATCCAAGCATATGACTTTGACAATGAGTACGTCAAGGGTAAGAAAAACGTGGTAGCAGATGCCCTTTCACGTAGACTAGCCACGTTGTCTCTTATGAGCTAGGATACAGACTGCAGGGCTCGACTCTTAGTAGAGTACTCCAAGGACAGATTTGCATGTGAGGTTCTGGATGGGCAGGTGGCGGATGACAGGTACAGGGTGGTCGATGAGATCATCTACTATAGGGACCAGATCTTCTTGACTGAGGGATCTCAGCGCAAGAAGAAGATACTTCAGGCATCACATGATTCACCATTGGCCGGCCATGAGGGGTTTACCAAAACCTACAAGGCCATTAGAGAGAGGTTCTCATGGAAGGGCCTCAAGGAGGACGTACTCCAGCATATCTGGGAGTGCGACATTTGCCAGAGGAACAAGGGGGAGATGAGCCATCCCGCAGGATTATTGCAGCCTCTTCCCATTCCGAAGGTGAAATGGGAATGTATTTCGATGGACTTCATCATAGGGTTGCCCATGGTATAGGGCAAGGATTGTATCTTTGTCGTCATTGATCGACTGACAAAGTACGCACATTTTTTCGCCATATCCACACACTTCACAGCAGCGTAGGTGGCCGAGCTATTCTTCAGAGAGGTCTTTAGGCTACATGTTCTTCCTAAGACCATCACCAGTGATAGGGACAGCCATTTCATGGGCGGGTTTCGGCAGGAGCTTTTCTGGTTGGTGGGGACGGAGTTGACACCGAGTACCAGTTATCACCCACAGACGGACGGGCAGACAGAGATAGTTAACAAGTGGCTGGAAGGCTACTTGTGTAACTATGTCAATGGGCAACAACGAGCATGGCTGAAGTGGCTGCATCTGGGGAAGTACTGCTACAACACTACCCATCACATGTCCATTGGTATGTCACCATTTTATGCTTTGTATGGCTATCATCCTTTATCTTTTGCTGATGTGATGTTTGGTGCTAGCAAGGCTTCGAGAGCCAAGATTTAGATCCAAGAGAGTCAGGATATTCTTCGAGCTCTCAAGGATAATATGGCTACAACGTAGAACCAACAGAAGCTGTATGCTGATAGGGGTCGAGAGGAGAGACAGTTTGAGGTAGGAGACTTGGTCTACCTACGGTTATAGCCATACCGACAGTCGTCACTAAAGCAGAAGGGGGCTGAGAAGCTCAAGCCCTGCTTTTATGGGCCATACAGGGTGATACGTAGGATTGGACAGGTTGCGTATGAGTTGGAGCTGCCCCAAGGCAGCAAGATTCATAACGTTTTTCATGTATCATGCCTGAAGAAGGCATTGGGGCAGCAAGTGACAGTGACAGATGAGCTACCACCCGCGGATGATAAAGGGCATTTGGTGTTGCAGCCAGAGGCTATTATTGATACCAAGGAGAGACAGCTGCGGAGCAGAACGGTTCGGGAATTCTTGGTGAGGTGGAAGAATTTACCGGATGAGGATGCCACTTGGGAGAGAGAGAAAATTTTGTAGCATTCATCACTTCAATTGCTTGAGGACAAGCAACATTTTGACGGGGGAGACTGTAATATTCCTAATTAGCCATGGCTAATTGGAATATTCGATTTTGCTCAATTTTGCCTTCTATAGTTATTTATAGATAAAAAGGTGAGAAAAGGGGGACATAACTCACTTTTTTTAAATAAAGTCACTCCCTAGTAGCACAACGTTGTAACTTAAAAGGGGAGCCAAGGGGGCCCACGTAGACACTTGGAGGGACTGTGCAAATGGAGAGGAGCACGTGGCAAGAGAGAGGCTACGTTGTAGGAGGTGGGCCTTAGGATTTTGAGAGAGGCCAACCCTATAAAGGAGAGAGGAACCTCCTCATTTTGGCATTGGATAATGTTGCATTTGAGCTAGTCAATTTGACTTAGAGCACACTGGCTGTTTAGCCTGTCTACAGCGCTGTTTAGTGCATCGAGTGTCTCCGTTCGGAGATTTCACCCTTAGCTTCGGGGGACTTCGAGTGCCTTCTTGGGCAAGGTAGTTTCATCAGTCTTTTGCAGGAGGATCGATCTTTGGAGTTGAGGAGGAACTAAGCATTTGATGACTGCACAATCTGGAGAGAGGAGGACGCAATCTCTTTTGGTAGGAGCTCCACATTGGGGTTATGGAGGATTTGAGCTTGGAGATTGAGCAAGGGATCAGCCCTTGCATATTGGAGGAATTTTGGAAAAGTCTTGGGCAGATTTTTGGAGGATTCTCTTCAGTGGCAACGCAAAGCCTTGAGGGATAGCGTAGATCCTCAAGGGGGTGATTTTCAGGGGTCAGCTATTTTAGAAAAGCTTTTTGGGCTTTTCTGGGTTTATTGAGTAGAGGCTGATTCCAGAATTTCAACATTTTCCGAGGAGGGGAATAGCCCCAAATCCTCACTTGATTCCAGCAGTAGCAACAACACAACAGTTCTCCGGCAGCTTGGACGCAGTTCAGAGAGAGGCCATTTCCTTATCATTCTAAGTGTAATTCTTCACTTGCCTTATGCAAGTCGAGGTGCTATCTTTCCGATCACCTCTTGTACTCTATCCATTACTCAGTATAATAAAATGGCTTAGCGTTTCTCTCTGCATTTCTTGAGTATCTGCTTGTATTCCGTGTAGACATTATTGTATGTTGCACTACTGTTATTTTATCTCTTTGAGCTTCCCAGCTACTATACCACTTGTGTGTTTTTCTCCTATACTCTTAGACAGAGTCTAGAAAGGGCCAGGTAGCCTCCAGATCTCGTCCTCTTTTCAAAGGCGACATATCTGGTAAACGCCCTCTCAGTCCATCTCTGGTTGGAGTTTGCTTGTGTTTGAAGGATATCTCTGAAAAGGGATATTACACAAAAATAAACACAAATGCAACCTTAAGACATATACAAATCAGCAACCGAAATAAATGAGACAAACACACAAGGCACACCGTTATTTTTAGGTAATCGTCCTCGGAAAAACCCAATGTGGGAAAACCAGTGTAGCAGATAGCAAGGTTTTATTATTATGCAGTTTCTGAATACAACTAGGATGCCAGAAATGGCTCACCCAACAGAGAATGTCCTCGGTAGTAATACCTCTCCTCGGAGATAGATATTCTAGTTGATCAATCACCGAAGGAATAATCCCACAGCAACTACAGCAACTCCTTTGCTAGAAAGCGAAAGTTGTTCCAAGCTTCTCCACTGCTTTGCGTCACTCTAATAGGGACTGCGTCACCCTCTCAGCTCAACAGCACTCAGTCTGCCCCACGAAAAATCACCCAGCACTGCCTCTTGGCCCTGCATCAGTTCTGCTAGCCTCTGCGCAGCTACTGATGCCTCTGTGTCAGCTTCTAGGCTCTTTGCGTCAGCCTCTAGGCTCTTTGTGTCAGCTCTCTGACTACATCACCCACGTTGGCCTCCTCAGCCTCTACGTAAGTCCCAGCTGCCTCTGCGTCAGCCTCCCCAGGCTCTGGGTTGTCTCTCTAGCACTCTCTGCCTCTCTGCTATGTATTCTCGGCCTTGTGCCAAACTGCCCCTCGTTGCAACAGATAACTAGCTCGATTCTCTCAGCAAAACCCTGCTCCATAAAATCGAACTGATTGATCAATTTGGTGTATCTCCAACTGACCCTCAAGCCTCCTCTTATACTTTTCCTATTAAGTCTTCAACAACCAAGATTAAGTCCCTAATCAATGACTAAGATTAGGTTTGGCTTGATCCATGTCATTTAGAACATTCTCACCTAGTTTTATATTAATACCCATTAACATTTCAATTTTCCTAAATTTAGTCTTAGGAACCCCATTAAAAATATTAATTATTTTAATATCTCGATTCTCTCCAACCACGTGGAATTTCCCCAAACCATTTCTAGGTCTTGGAGATCTTGTGTGCCTTAGCCTCTCCACCAATTTTCATGGCTAGAGCACATCCGATGCTACCACAAATCAACAAAACCCAATGCAAAAAAACCGGTGCAACATACAGAGGGATTGTATTATTAAGCAGATTTCTGAATACAACTAGGGTGCCAAATCTGGCTCACCCAACATAGAATAAACCCGACAGAAGTAACTCTATCCAAAGACAGATGAACAAACCCCACAAGTAACTGCGTTTTTCCCAGTGCTAGGCAGCGATGGCTGCTCCAAGCTCTGCACTGGAACTGCGTCACCTCCTCTAGGAGTTGCGTCACTGTGACACTGCGTCAGAGCTCTCTCTCTCTTTGCGTCACTGCGTCATAGCTCTCCCTCTCCGACACTGCGTTAGAGCTCTCCCTCTACGTCACTGCATCAGAGCTCTCCCTCTGCGACACTACGTCATTGCACCAAAGCTCTCCCTCTGCATCACTGTGTCAGAGCTCTCTTGGTGCTTCTCTGCCTCTCTGCTATGTATTCTCGGCCTTGGACTGAAGTTCCTCTACCGAACTGCCACTCTCACTGCAACAGATCACTTCTTCGATTTTCTCAGCAAACCACGCCCCATAAAAATTGAACCGACTGATCTCTCAAGTGTATCTCCAACTGACCCTCAAGCCTCCTTTTATAGTTTTCTTGTTAATGAATCAACAGTCGAGATTAAGTCCCTAATCAATGGTTAAGATTAAAACAGGTTTGATCCTCGTCACTTAGAAGTTTCTCACCCATATTCTTATTAGTACCCATTAATATTCTTTTTTTTCCTAAATTTTGACTTAGAAAACCATTAAAAGTATTGATTATTTTAATAACTCCTCATCCAGCTGGAATTTCTCCAAACGATTTCTGGGTTCTAGAGATCTCATGTGTTCTAGCCCCTCTACAAAATTTCGGAGCTACAACACATCCAATGCTACCCAAAATCAACAAATTTAACAAGAGTTCCTTAGAAATCTTCCCTAGGGTCTACCCCCCTTGGCTTAGCTAGGAGAAAGCCTAGACAGAGAGAGTTGGGATTAGGTGACAATCCCTTGTCTGAGCATTGCCACAAAGAACACACCTTGTGGGGTTGAGGATTTTTCCCACAAGTCTTGCGTGTGCAATTTGTGAATCTAACAAACCTCCAAGGCTTCTTCTTCAGTGATGGGATGAGTTAATCTTTCACTATCCTCTTGAGAGATTTTGGAGGGCATGTGTTCCAACATGGCATCAATCTCTTCTTGTTGTTCAAGACCTAAGTCTATGTAAAGTTCTTCATAATGGCAAGAAGTTAATTCCTTAATTTTATCAAAGGAAGTTATCATTTCTCCATCTTCAGCTCTAATCTCAATAAAGTTGTTTGTCCATTGTCTAACTTTAGATTATCTGTGAAAAAGATTTGTGTTTCTATCCCCCCCTTGAGCTAGAGGTTTCTTGATTTGAGTCTCCATCTCTCTTATTTTGCCCTTAAAGCTTTCTAGTATCGTGAAAACGCTACTGGTTCTTCTTGGATTAGGTCTTGAGTATATTGTTCTCTACCATTCTACTTTGAATATTGTCCAATTTTGTTTGAAGTTCAGAGATTTCAAACTCAATAGAATGAAAGACGGATTTATCCCATTCTTTGAGGGCATATTGATGGAATTCAACTTTTATTCTCAAATGAAAACAAGGGAACTGAAGATCTAGTGGCTCCAAGCTAAGGAAACCACTAAAAAAAAGGAAGGGCCTTGAATCCAAAGCAAATTGAACAGGAAAGGAATGGAACCAAGATCTAGAGAGGTCAAGAGGAGGAGGGAATGAGGTGCTAATCAGAGCCAAAGCAAGAGAGAATCAAAGAGAAGATGGAAAATGGGCCCTCAAGGAAATAAGCAAATACAAGGAACCTATCTAGCCTAGCTACAATGTGGCTAGGGATAGATCTTTTGTTGTTCCAAGATTATCAACCCTTTGTAGGTTTAATATCAAGCAGGTCCAAAGAAGAGATTAAGTCTTCCATATGTTCTCCACAAGGATTGTTAGAAATCCATGCACCCCAAGCCTGGTCTATGATTTAGCTAGAAAACATAAACACACTGAAAATGTTGTAGTTCAAAACTTTTGCACAGTGGAATATACCAGTAGTTAGATCAATGCACAAGACACAAAATTTATGCCCAAAAATGATTTCTTATTAGTCCTTTAACAAGAAAATCCACAGGGCTTTTGTATCAGGGAAAGTGGCCCTTCACAATGCCTGTACAATGCAAAAATAAGATAAAACACTTGTACAAAATACCTGGGTTGAGGTTGAGTCCTTTCAACTCTCATTTACAATGACCAATGGTTGTCCTTTGCCACAAAAATCTACATCCACCTGTTGTAGCACACAAGGCACTCCTTGCCCTCGTTAAACTTCCTAGCCAACTTCCTTTAGGCTCACAGTCAACTAAGCAAGCTCTCTACCCACTTGGCAGCATTGTTGTAGTCACCTAGGGCTTTCTCAACCCTTCCAAACAACACATTTTTCCTTAAACACAACACAGGCTACTCCTTAAGCGTGCCATCAACCCGTGATGCCCTTTACCAACCAAGGCCTTGTTGCTTAGTCCCTAAAACACAGTTGTCTACCATTTTTATCTTTCCAATAGGCCCAACCAGTACACAAAACCCTTTTCTTGCCCTTGTGTCCTACTCTTAGGTCTACGGATCCTCCAACCAATCCTTGGATGCACTTACAAGTCTATGACATGTTTCTTCAGGCCCTTGGCCTCCTTGTTTCAACCAGTGGTTAGCTACTAAGGCATATAGCTTCCTTCCTAGTTGCCACCTCCTTTATCACTGCCCTAGTTCAATTTCTTCAGTTGTAGCCTCCTTGGAATAGTGTTGTAATCGTTCTCAACGACCTGTGGGCTCCTCAAAATAGTTTTGTGGACCTTCACACAGGCCTACAACCTCCTCAAAACAGTGTTGTGGCCCTTCACACAGGTCTGCGTCCAGCCACAGACTTGCATGCCTTCAGCCTTGTCCTTTAGGCCACAACCTACTCCTACCTCAAAGCTCCACACCTCCTCCTTGGTGGCACGCCTTGCAACTCAACTCAAATGATGACTCCTCACTTTATTTATACTTTTCCAAGGGGTGTATCTCTTGGCCTTGCTAACCAACTTGAGCCGACTTACAATAAATTTGAAATATTTCTTGTGCCTTTTAACTATTCTCACATGCCCGACACAAAATCCATGTGAAAAATACCTCTTGATGCTACCAAATTTCAACATGGGTCCCTGCCTGAACTCCCCCAACGCCACTCTTTTCTTTTTGAGAGAGACCGTTGTTAAAGTCACTAGCAATGATGAGTTTATACCTAGCATTACTCTCCCTTAAGTCCATCAAAGAAGTCCATCAGAGAATGCCAACAAGTAATTTTATCTTGATATGCTACTGGCATGTAAACGTTGACTATTAGAATGGAAGTATTTGAACTAAGATGAGTAAGACATATCAGAATCCAATGAGTGAAGAGGTTGTCAATAAGTTCAAAAGTGCTTGGGTTCCACATGCTACAGAGATCCCCTGAAGCTCCCAAACCTTTGTAGTTCCATGATATGATCATCATCATTTACGTTTGGCTTTGTGAGACCCCCATTTAGGAGGGTTGGAGCCTATCTAAGATGTCACATCCTTTCCTTCTCTTATTACTACATGATCAAGGGTGGATTAGGTTTTTCTATGTCTATTGTTTCTTCCCTCTAGTATTTGTTCGACTTTTTACCTAATTTACTGACTAGTTTATCTTGAGTAACCTCTCTATTAGTCTACTCATTTAAGGATCCCAATTGAATCTTCTTCTGATATGATGAAGAGGAAGGAATCGAAAAAAGATAGTTTTGGAGGCAAATGGAACATTTTCTTTGATAACAAGGGAGTGGGTTTCCAAGGTGGGCTCCATGAGTGTCGGGGAGAGGGACATGACCAAACCCTAACTGGGGGTAAGGGTTTGCATTTTTATCAAAGGAATCATCCAAATTTAGGAGGGTGTCATACTTATTGTTGGGTTGTTTATTTCCCTCTCTGGGATTTCATCTAGATTTGGATGGAGATGCCAGCTTATGCATGCCAAATCCTAGAGCTTTCTAAGATGGATCTGAAGAGTTAATTGCTTGCTGAGAGGAGGCTCCTTGATTGGCTAGGGGGCACTTCTCTTCTTTGGTTGTTGCCATAATCTGGTCTCATCCACTGGTTGTTGATCAAGGACAAGCTTTGGACAATGATTGGTAAAATGTCCACATCCATGGCACCCTTTGCATTTAAAAAGGATCTGTTCATAGTCCACCAGCTTAATACATTGTAACTTATTGCTACCCTTACAATAGTTTGTAAATTTCCTTTTATTTTTCATTAATAAAAAAAGAGAAAAAAAAATAATAAAAAAATAATAAAAAATCAAAAGAAAGAAATGAAAAATAAAAGGGGAAGTAAAGAAAAGAAAAAGAAAATATTTCTACCCCTGGAATAAGCAAGCACATTGAAATGCCGCTCTTTATATTTTTATTTTATTTAGCAATTTAAATAATTGTTTTTATTGTACTAAAGTTGATGTGATTGTTGTCCATCGAAGCTTAATTTTTATGCAACTTCTGACGACTACGATCAAGCGCGCAAAGATCAACAACATTCGAAGGATTGCAGGAACCCCCCCTTCCCAAAAGTTAATGGAGGGGGGGTCCGCAAAGTGGTTTCCCCGGATTCCACTTTTGCTACGTATCCACCCCTCGTGCATTGCGGTACCCCC
>APFE030925715.1:755-16824 GCA_000404065.3 Pinus taeda | reverse complement strand
CCAAAAGTCACAACCTCATGTCATCATGAGCTCCATGAATCATCTCCAACCAACATCTTAGCAAGAATACATGTCTCTGCCCAAAGGTCTCTTCAAGATGCCTCAGCTTTCCATGTAGTAGGAATGCTCAATAGTCTGCTCACAAATCCAACCAAGTCCATGGCCTTGTTGTACAAGAATGCACAACCTCTCCATCGACTTATAAATAAAACATCTCCATGTCACATCAGCAAATCCACCTGCACAACATCTCTGCCTTGGCACTCCTCATCGGAAGCCCATAAGTGACACCTCTACACGTGCTCCTGTGGAATGTCTCTGCATAAGACTGCCATGCTCCATGTGTCCAACTCGATGTCCATGACTCAAGTTGCGCATGTTGTCCAATTAAGTAGACCCATCACAACAATTGATCATCCTCACCCAAATCTGTAATTCGGTCTAGTGGACTCGGTCACCCAAACCATATCATCATCACATGATTCTTTCTCACCATGGCTCCCCCAATGAAGGTTCCACCAAGACTTCCTCTTGGTCTCAGTCATGAGAATTCCACCCAAGTGTCATCATACCTCAAGTGTGTTCCCTCCTCAAATCTATCCATGAGTCATGCCAGGCACTTAGCCAATTTCTCCATATGGCTAAAGCATGAACCATTCCTCCACAATGATCATCACCTTCCTCGCTTGTCATGGGCATTTACACCTTCTGCCATAAGGTCACAAACAACCCCAACAAGCTCTGCAACAGTCAATGGTCCTTGCTTTTCCATACAAGGTCTCATCGTACACATCCATGTTAAGATCCTCCATCGCATTAGCAAACTAGCTTTGCCCATACCTGCATATGGTCCATCCTCCGAAAGCTCAAATGAAACACAAGTATAAATAATATTTGCTTCCCCATGAGGCTCCTCCATGTGACTTCTCATCGACCAATGTCAGCAAACTACACGATCTTGGTCCAACTTGAACAATTTCAAGTTCATCCTCCATCGTTGTCATATTTGCAACATCATCAAACATCATCGCTTGCCCTTCTTTGTCATCACAATCTGCAGCTACAACCTGCTTCATTACCCAACCAAGTCGAAGAAGTTTGTCTTCAACATTCCTTTCCATGACTTCAAGTTCACCTCAAATCCGTGGGTTCTCCTCTTTCATCAGCTTCAACCTATATAAGGTTAGCAAGAGCCTCCCTTTGCATTCTTCCAAACCTGCCATGTCTTGTCATTCAGCCTGGCCCAAGCATGAAACTTCATCCTTGCTAAACCTGTCATGAAATATTACACTTCCTTCGGTAAGCCTGATTCGACTAAATCAAGCTCTGATACAAACTATCATGAAGTGCAGTGGGATCAACTTTTCTGCAAATCCGATTCTTTGAATCAGGGCTTTGATACTAATTGTCACTCCTCTACACTGGCGATACTCTTTCAACTGCACTATAGGAGGTGTGGCACCACTGACCGCTTTCTTGTTAACAATACTTGTGATCATGGAGTACGCCTACTTTCTATACTTAGATTATTTTTCAACTTTCCTAAGTACACTTTCATTAACATAGTGGAAACATTCATACATCATTCATCATTATTATCTTTTAACATATATGCACAACAGATAATAAACTGAGAGGGGCAACTCCCTGAAATATGAGTCTGACTGATAATATCAATACTTCATAAAATATTCAGTTTTATAGTCTTTGTAGGAAACCCCAAGTTTCCTTGGTACAATATCTGTCAAATCGTGCAAGTCGGCCTGCACCGTTCAATCCACCGGAACCACCATTTGGAGTGCCCAAGGATACTTCCACACATCACACCTTGTTCACCGTCACACTGTGCAGCACGTCGTTTAGCTAAACGCCCTCAAATCGTTCAAGCAGATGCCCTCGCACGCCCTCACCCATTCAGACGTTCAAACCAACCTTGCCCGTTCATTCGTTTGGGTGGATTCCCTTACTTGTTCAAACTTTCAAACCAACCTTTCCTATTCAGTCATTCATGTGGACGCCCTCGCCTCTTCAGTTGTTCGGCCCAGCGCCCTTGCCCATTCGATTGTTCGACTCGATGCCCTCGCCCAAACACTTTCGCATGACTTCAAATGACTTCGCTTATTCGGTTGTTTGGCCTGACGCCCTCACACGCCCTCACCTGAATGCCTTTGCACGACTTCGCTCGAACGGACGTTTAGACAAACACCCTCAGATTCCCTCGCATGTTCAGTTGTTTGGCTCAACACCCTCACACACCCTCGCCCAAATGCCTTCACACGACCTGCGGTTCTGTTTTCTGCATTTTTCCTCGGCTCAGTGCTTCGACCCGAGAGTCCGCCTGCACTTTGCCAAATTTCAGTCCTCTCCAAGTTGGCTCCCTTCTAGCTGGCATGAACACTCGGAAAATTCACTTGATGCTTTTTGCCACGATTCCGATGCTTTACTTATATGGTCGTTGGCCCATCATTTGGGTCGTCGACTCACCAAGCTAACCCACCATTTTGTCTAACTCACACCAACTTCGCGTCAGCCATTGGTGTGGGCACCCATGTGCGGGGCCGCCCCCACATATAAACTTTCTACCACCCAACACTTAGTCATTTTCACAAGATGACTTTCACGTTGCACATTTCTTTCGTTCAGTCGGCTCGTCGGACCTTTTGCACGTGCCGTCAACTTGCCATTCTACTGCCCAGCTTGTCGCTCGCCCATCGCGCGCCCATGCCAACTCCCGTCGACCCATCGGTTAAACGCACCTGCCCGACATGCACGACTCATGGGACTAACACGAATGATGGCTTCTCTAATGCCAAATACACCTCTCGAAATTAATGTGACCTTCCGTCCAACCTACATTAAAAGATCACTTATTTCATATAAACTTGTTCATATAACATTCAAATATAAAAATTTATTTTAAATTATGGTCTTTCTTTGTGGATATATTTTTATTAAAATTAATAAAATTATATGTTAACAACCTTATTTACTCATTTGAACTGATACAAAGATTAGTTCATATCAATTTATAATAAAATCAATTGCAATTCTCATATATGGTATATGGTGTGAATATGAAATTATTTTTTTATTTTCTTTCTTTAGATTTAGATTTTATTAACTATAATATATACAACATTTAAATTCAAAATGAAAGAAAATTTTTAATAATTCACTTTTATTTATACTTTAAGCATATTGAAATACTTTAGGGAGAATTGAACTATGTCTTGTAAATAGCAAGGTACTTCAAAAAGATCAATTATGCTAATTCTAACTTCGGTTTGTTGGTTGTTAATATATATAAATTAATACTATTATTTATATTGCAATAGACAAGCTCTCTTTTAGAGTAGATCTTTCTTTCCGTCAATGGTAATCAAGCTTCTTCTGAATCTATAGAAGTCTGGTTTGAAAAAAATTAATGGTCTATTGCCAACTTAGCAGTGACAAATAGAAGACCCATCACATTTACTTATGTATACAACACTCTCACCTCCAATTTTGTACGAACCCCGAGTTGATAAAGTAAAGTTGGTAGTCCCGGGAGTTGCTTCATTCTTGTTGTAATACTAGTGCTTACCCCCACAACCCTTCCTACCATTCCCCCACCTCCCCCTCCTAACACCTCAAAACTACGTGCAAACATACCATGGTGATGATGACTTCCATTTTAAAGATACCTCATCATATGACAATGAATAAATAGTAATTTAAGGCATCCATGTTGTTTTCTTCACCACAAATCTGCTATATAAAAGCTTAGATTTTGTATGATAGAGAATTTACATGGGACTTAGGGATTTATTACGAATGAATATTGGATATGGCTAGATTTATTTGTCCCATCCTAGACTTTAGCTTTAGCTCCAAGCAAGAGGGGAAAGCTACTACTGGCACTTTCATTTTTCTTAGCTCCATTGGACGATTAGGAAGAGTAGTGGCATAGGTAGTGGCACATTTCCATCGCAATAGTTGGGATTGTATCTTGTGCAGGAGTAAGGAGGTGTAGAGGGGGATGAACTGATGTGAGCAGGGAGGAATCTAATCCTAGTGTAGCATATAAATTTGGCCATGTAATGGAAAAAATGGAAGAGGAATTTTAGTGACACATCTAATGGGAAAATTTTACCAACGACATAATATGTGTAGTTGATATTAGAAACTCCATTCTAGGAATTGGGGACTAGGGGAGTGAGTTTAAAACATTCATGGAAATACACCATAGGAAGCACCTAGAGTTGACCATGTAATTAAGGTCTTTGTAGTTGTTTGTTAGAAAATTTAGAACCCATCTAAACCTACCTCGCGAAGTTGTCTTATCCCCAACTATTGACCCAAGTCCTTTATGGAACTTTCCCTCTATTATCATTCATTGGCTCCTAAGAAGTGTATGGATACAATGCACTCCTAGAATTAGCAATTGGTGGATGGCATAGGTGAACTTATCCCTATGTTATTGACAAAGTTAAAAACCACCTTGCAAATTTTGTAGCAGAGCCTTAGACGAAAATGCAAAACAAAACTCATAAAACACATAAAGTTTGACAATTTCTATTTTGAATTTAGTATTTTCTGTCATGTTTTTTCCTTACTATTACAATATATAATGCAATATTCTATTGTAATAATGCAATATTCTTACTGAGCATTTGATAATTGTAATATTCTTGCTAAGCATTTGATAACTAAGATTTGGAAGAGAGACATTATAAGAAATTAAATATTAAGCTTTTTCGTTTTAGATATACAATAAAAAACCAATCTTTAAAAAATAAAATTATCACAATAATCATTGACTAAAATACAATATTTCATATTATAAAATCTGCATTTCCTATTACAAAACTTAATTAACTTACACATAATTTTAATCTACTCATCCCATTATAGCATCATTTGCATAATAATTTTTAATGCCATAAAAATTCAAGTTTATTTGTTGTTTCATTTTCATATACTCTCATTACCTTCACATTGTGGTAGTATTCACATTAACAACAGGTTACGTAAATCTATATTTAATCAAAAAAATTATTACACGCAATAACTTTTAAAAATAATATATATATATATAATATTTATATATCTTTTTTTGAATCTTTAAGCGTAACATATCATGTAAATGAAGGTAATAGTTTTTACAAGAATTTCAAACATATTTAGGCCGATAGGCCTTTCTTTGAAACAAGCTTTCGTTGTCCTTTTCTTTGTGAGGTCGACACTTGGCGTTCTTCTGCATCTGACATCTGTGTACAGTTTTTTAGGGCCACCCTTATGCTCTCTACTGACATCTATGCACATTCCGTCATGGTCTTCCTCATTCAGTTACTCGTCATCGTCATGGCCTTCATCCTTCAGTGACGGGCCTGGGCGTTCATCCTTCAGTTACCGCAGAACATGGCCTTCATTTCTTCAATCACGCAACAAACTTCTTTTTGCATTTGACTCCACGAATTGGAGTTCACAAAAACAACATTGCGGGCTTTCCTCGTCTTGGTGTTTGAACTGTCTTTCAGTCATGGATTGCATTAGAGGCTCCGATGATTTGTATTCTCCCGCAAATTTTTCTTCCCCGGAGTTGACTCACTGAATTTCTATTACAAATTGATATGGCTCTCGTATTTCTGCGACCCACAGACCTGAAATTTTGATGATTTGACAGAATTTACAGAGGTATGTAATTTTTTTAACAATTTTATTTCTTTTTTGGTAATTTTATTATCGTGTTTGTGTTGGGAAAAGTATTGGGAGTAGCAGAAAACACCAGGGTGGACAATGAGATCTGAAAAGAGTGTGCCGGAAATCGTCTGGATTGGTTTTAATTGGAAATTTGAATTAGAAAATGGGGTTTAAAATTCATTGCATTTTTTCTGGGGCGAACAGGTAGGACTCTATTCTCCCGATTTCATTGTCCCATTTTTCTTTCTCCTTCGACAATATTCTATAGGCTTTTTGTTTATCATTTTCTTCACGTATGAATCCTCCTACCAGTTCCAAAAGTTTTGGAATTCCTCCATATGACTGTACGATCTTGTTCAATTGGGTAGAATTTATTTGCTTCTCCTTGTAGTTTGTCTCATCATAAATCTCACTCCCCAGAAGATGCATAGCTTCTGCATCAGGAAGCCCTTTCATAGCATAAACTATAGTTTTCATTTTTAACGCTCTACGCACATCTATGTTACGTGCAGTGAGAAGCAGTCTCACTTTCTTCGCTTTATTCATATCCTTGGGCAAAAGTCGCCCAAGCTCATCTTGCCCCAAAACGTTATCAATGTAAATAAAGGCAGGCACCTTCTCTAACATTCCGCCCAGTTCTAGCTGTCCATCCTCATGCTTTCTAATATCCGGAACCATCTCTCCATGTTCCATCAAATCTTTTAAGATCAATCTCTGCAACTCCACTATCTTTGGAGTTGAATCAATATTTTCGAAGAGTTGAACTGTGGAATATTTACATCCTTGAATGTCAAGGAGTGAAAAGACGGCATCTGCAAGGGTGGTTTTACCTATTCCTCCGAATCCATGCAACATAACCGCAATAACATTCTTTTCACTACCCCATTCCAAAAGATCAATAATTTCTTTTGCTGGCTCCTTAACCCCAACTGTTTCAACAAAACATTCAACATTAGATCCATGTCTGTAGTAATAAAGACTTCAAATTGAATAAACTAATTTGACAGTGTATTCACCTGCATGTTCCGGAGATGTTCTGGACAAAGGCGCTTTCTTCCGGTCATTAGCATCTAAAATATAAATACACATTCGTATATAAATCTGCCTGTACATGCGATCTATCTCTTGTCTAAAATTATCCAGAGCTTCCTTGTTTACCAAGGCTTTGAAGAACCTGTAATGATTCAATGAAATTCCATTAGAACACTGATTTCTCTCTATTGAACATGGGCATGCGGTTTGACAAGGACAAGGGCTGAGGCAGTGGCATTCTCAGAGAACAAAGTTGAACGTTCAAAAAAGGAAAACAGAGAATTGCTCCATTGATTATGGAGCAGTGAAGTGGAAGCACACGTGGACCTTTTATATGGCCAGATCTAAATTCTAATAATAGGAAAAGGTTGGAGTTGTCATGTGCCTTAGCTGGACTGTTATTTTAGTCACATCCCTTTATGGTTGAATGTTTCTACTTCTAATGATTATTTCATTTTAATTGAAGGTAAACATTGGAATAGGATTTCCTTGGATATCGTGCAAAGAATCATGTATATGCTTGAATCATGTGAATACTTCATTTGGTTGAAGGTGTAAATACGTTAATCCTCTATATTTCAATAGGATAAAATACGATTTAAATATTATAACATGTGAGCAGTGGGTAAGATGAGAGAGAGAGAGTGTTAATAATTGGTTTCAAGTAGTAGAAAAAAAAGGGGGAAAACAGAGGATATCTCTGTTTGCTTTTCCTATGTATCTAATACTTGATCTGAACTGAATAAAGATTTAGAGAAACTTGTTAGGGTTCTGTGATTGCCTCTTGCCTCTTTATGATGCGTGGTTTATGAATTTGGTAGGAAAACTTCTTTGAAGAGCTGCAGTGCCTACTCTATTTCCTCTTGACAGTTTATTACAGGCAGCGGATACTGTTATTTGTGTATGAATTTGGTAGGAAAACTTCTTTGAAGAGCTGCAGTACCTACTCTATTTCCTCTTGACAGTTTATTACAGGCAGCGGATATTGCTATTTGTGTATGTGAGAAACAGATTGAATGAGATCTGTTTTTTCAGAAGAAAGTATATTTGGACCAAATCAGGGACAACTTTGAGAGTAGATTTACCAGGGAAGATTTGCATCCATTGATTGAATAAAGGATTCTCATGTCATGGGTTGAATGATACTTTGTTTGGACTCTTACTGAGGTAAACTTGTTAGAAGTCTGTCATTGCTCCTTGCCTCTTTAATTTATGATGCGTGGTGTATGAATTTGGTAGGAAAACATCTTCGAAGAGCTGCAGTACCTACTCTATTTCCACTTGACAGTTTATTATGGAGAGCTCTTTGGATTTGGACTTGTCTCGTTTACCTAATTCATGCCTCATCAAATGTTTTCCAATGCCTGGCACTGTCTGCTATAGATTTACAAATGCCTTAGTCAATTTCACAATCTGTTCTTATTTTAATCAATTGATTTTTTCCTATTTAATCAATTGCATAGTCATGTAGTGATTGCAGGTCTAGATTGATATTGGATGGGAACTTGGGAATGGTCCCACGTTTCAAGTAAGTAAGGTCTGTATCTAAACAGTGTCTACAACAATTTCTCCCTGCAGACTGTGCAGTCATTGAGCCCAGGAGGTAGGAGGTATGAATGTAGATCATTTACAATTTGCTTTTCCTAATGGAAAATATCATGCAACAATACTATTTTTTCCCGTTCAGATTATCGCAAAAATGCAGCATCAGTGTCAACAACAACTGCCAACATCTTATACAATGGTATTATATAGAAGTACTATGTTGACGGAGTGAACCATGACTATACATTTAATTTGAAGTCAGAAATAGTGCCTTGGAGGATCCAGATGACCATTTTTCCCTTGCTTAGTCTGGAATCAGTTAATGTTCAAAATATTGTTTGTGGTAGTAAGCATACTGGCTGGAAATCCCATTAGTTTCATTACTTGTTTAAAACTTTTGAACAATTGATATAGTTCGATGTTTATGTAAATTAATCAAAGTCTGGCCATTGATTGTAAACCAAAACAAGTTCTAACTGATCTAATAAAATTGAAACTTGAATACCTATTGTAAATGCATGTGATAAAAAACACTACTTATGAGAACAATTGTGTTTGACAATAGAAATCTAATTAACAATTTTGTATTTTCTTTGGATTAATACAATTGTGTCTCTTCTTCTGGTCACTAGTTTTAGTGACCCACTGGTGCTCACTAGAGCTGGACATTTTCTTGTCCTTTCCTTTGGAGCAATTGTATGTATGTGGAAGGAAAAACAATTATGATATCGCTATTAATTTGCCAGACCATTGTTATGTACTTTTTCAGGTCTGAAGATGTGTAACTTATCGTTTAGCTTGGTACATTCTCTTGTATACCACTTAATTTTGAATTTGTCAATATCATAAGTCCAGTAGCGATTTAAGTGTATGTCTGCATGGCAGAACTACGTTGGGTTTGAATCATCATTTCACATTAGCCAGATACGTTTCTCTTACAATTAGATTGTAATATCTTTTGTTTCTTTTACAATATGATTGTATTATCTTTTCTTTCTCTTCTGTGGGAAATTTTGTACAGGAGTTCAAACATTCTATATAAATAGAAAAAAGCAGAAAGTGACAGTCAAATTTTGTACTCAGAATTATGACAAGAAAGCCCCTGTTGGGTTTGTGAGGAAAGAGAGTTTCAACACAAAGAGAGTTTCAACACTAGTTCTGTCTCCAACCGCCAAGATGATTAGTACACTACTAACATGTTTACTGAAGAATTTATGCTATTCTCTTGTAATCTATAGTCCCCCAAAGCTCGTCATAGATGAGATTTCATTCTGTAACTAAATTTTACAATTCTAATTTAATAATCCTATCGGCCTCTCTTTGTACCTTTTGGGACAATTGCTAGTTATATACATTGGGTGATAGTAAAGTTACCACAAAGAGGCTATGTTATCATTATTATCCGGCGAACATTTTGTTTTTATAGGGGTGGAACCAAGGGGCTACATTATTGGTTATATTAGTAATATTAAAAAAAGTGTTTTCACATTGTACGAGTGTTTTGTTTTTATATGGTGGCGATAAAGAGTATATTATTGAGTCAAAAAATATATTTTACAAAATGAATAAGCTTGTTCTTGCTTAATTTATAGTTGACACATGTTCTTCTTAAAATAAAAATAAAATGTTTTTTAAATAGAAAAACAATGTCCACAGAAAAAAATATACTATGCCTATTTAATTAGTTGTCCATATAATCATATATAATTTCATGTAAAATAAAATATGTGAGTAAGATGTTTGAACTTTATACTTTTCAAAAAACAATATCAAGCACGCTAAAAAAAATAAAATAATATGGTGTGCATATTTAATTAGTGTTCATATAATTTTATATAATTTAATGTAAAGTAATTAGAAGCAAAAAAAATATACGAGTAAGAATTTTAAACCTTATATTTTTCAAAAATATTTTAACATGTTATTTAAATAAATCATTTTAAGATCTATGTTAACTAACTTACGTGAATATTAATTTCATATCTATTTATATATATGTAAGAAAAATTGTTACAAGAAAATATTTTAATGTTGTAATAATAAATTATGTAATGTAGGTTATGAATAAAATATTTTAATATGAATTAATATTAAAGTATATTTTAAAAATATATAGAATTTAAGAATACAATTTAAACAATGATTTTTTTGCATTATAAAATAAATTTGCATTTGAAGAAATTTGATCCCTCTCTGTTAATGTTAGATTAGAGATAGATTTATGGTGATGTTAGATGAATTTATGCTCATTATAATATTAATGTAGTTGTCTTTAGTGTGACTTTTTGGACTTTCTAGTGCCCCATGGAAAAATTTGAGGTGAAATCTTGATTTGTGTTATTTAAACTAGTTTTTTTATTGTATATATGGATTCAGTACCCAGCAAAACCCTAGGGCACATGGATTGCAAAGGATTACTCATCAAGCTTGTGATTTCAATAAATTCCTACAAGATTTTAAAAAATTAAACTAGAAGTGAAAACTTCCAACAAACCACACTAAAAACAACTCCAATATTAACTTTAAACACGGTACGTTGAGAAAAAGATTCTCCACATGGTAAGTTCAATTTGTTTTTATATAACTCGGACTGAATAGACTTATGAGTGAGTGGTTCTATATGACTCGGACTGAATAGACTTATGAGTGAGTTGTTCTAATTTACAAGAAAATCATTTACAACCACTCAATTACTACGCCCGAATAGACTTTTGAGTGCTATAGTAATTGAGTGAGTATGTGCTATAGTAATTGAGTGGTTGATACTCCACATCGTAGGGACAACAATTTGTTTTTTATATGACTGGGTCTGAATAGACTTATGAGTGCCCTAATAATTGAGTGGTTCTAATTTACAAGAAAATCATTTACAACCACTCAATTATTACGGCCGAATAGACTTTTGAGCTATAGTAATTGAGTGGTTCTATTTTATAGCTAAAGAATTTAAACATTTTTGGGGTGATTAGTTCGAGTACTAGAAATGTTTGTCAAATGGGTTTTAAGTTGCAGAGATATGGGTCATTATAATAGGGTTGGAAAGATAGGTATCTAATTAGAATTTGGGATTTTTTTTATTGGGATATTTTGATTTTGGGTTAAACTAGTATTTTCAAAAATATCCACTAAATTTTCCTAAAAGCCATTCACATAGGACTAAACGCTTTCAATTTGCAAAATTAAGATAAATGCAATTGGAATGACCGTAAATTGCTCCATGAAAAATATTTTAAATGCTATTATGTGAGAGAGATCCGACCATGGAGAATCACATGCTCACAAACTTTTAGATTTTGACATGGTTTGCAACACTCTGCCTTATTAGTGGATTAACATTAATGGAGTGACTTGGTTGTGAATAGGGTCTGCTTGCACAATATTTGCAGCTACTTCTCCCTATAATCGCATATCAGGCTTCCCGCATCATCTAAGTACCCAAACCTCGTTCGCAACCATGGCTAACGAAGAGGTTGAGGCATTTGGTGCCTATGTTGGCAATGTCAACATCCATGCAGAGCCACGGTAATCACACGAACAGAATCACCCACTCTTTGTCCAAGCTATCTTTTAAACTCGCTCTTTTTGTGAGCTATATTTTAAAATCTACAAAAGTGTATTTAGTTTATGTGTTTCTAGATTTCAAGTTATAGGCTTTTATTTAATGAGGAAATATATCTTATTTTTATTTAGAAGTTTAGAGAGGTGTATATAATTCATTTCATTGCTTTTTATTAGAGAGTGTAATTTTTGTTTGAGAAAATACATATTTTTAACCATTAACATTATTATAATTTTACATTTTTAATATTCCCAAGGAAACCAATAAATAAATAATGGTATAATCAGTTATAATAAAAAAATTTAATATTTATATTAATCCGATTTTAGAGATATTCTTATTTCTGTATTTAATATAATAATATGATCTGTACCTTCTTTTTGTCAAAGTTGTTCAAGACTCTGCTTGAACTAATTGTAACTTTTTTCTCCAATTCACCCTGTCAAGAATCCTCTCTAATAACAGCATTGATCACTCCACAATGCATTTCATTTACCTCATTTAGAGAATATTTCTACATGTTAGGCATTTGTTACACTGAAACCATTGCATCATTTGAGGAAAAGGGTTTAAGTTAATGCAACTAATTTTGTTTTGCGCTATCATGGCTGAGCCACCACTTTCGGTAAAACCTCTAAAAAGGAACAAAAATCAAGAGTCATGCCCGAGAAAACTACGAAACTCTAGGGTGAGAGGAAGACTTTCACAAAATTCACAAACAAATGAATGGAAGAAGACAACCCTGTGGGGAATTTCTTTGCAAACATAAGTTACCCAATATCTTGTTCGACCACATCCAAACCACCATAAAAATCCTATAAAAAATCTAGAAATGGACCCACATTAACCATTCCAAGCATAATCACAAGGAAAATGAGCTCAAGTTTATTGTTCCATAACCAAAATATAACTTCATTTTCAAGACCATAAAACGACTTTCCCACAAGATTACTTTCTTTACTCTCCTACACCCATTGTACCCTTACCTTATTTTATATTTCCTAACTAAGTCTCGCTACGCCACTGATCTCATCTGATCAAGGTTTTGGTCAATGATCTTTGAGTGCAGATTGAAAGACTAGGTTGCAGCAGAGAATCTATTGTTTGGTTCTTCGCAAAGTGTTGGGGATTTTTTTGGTAAAATCCCAAAAACATAACATAAACTACACAGAGAGACAATGCTCTGTTTTTCACTCCAGGATCTTAACAGAGGGAATCTTTAAAAAATATTTCTGAGAACAGAGTATTGCACACTCATAAAAGGCTTTGTATTCATTAAAAATAAAATTCTTGATACAAGATTCATCCTCTTTCACTCAGAGGGATTCACCAAAAAAAATTCACCTGAGATTTAACACTGTTGTGTGTAAAAATCTCATTTTTTTAATTTACTGTTGTAAAAACGTATTTTAATTATACTGCAAAAAAAACTTTTTCGCTGCTCCCCCTATTCTCTCTACTCACACTGCAGTGCGTTCATTTCACATTACCCCTTGTTTTTTTTTAACAACAAAAAAACATATCATATGTGTTTCATATGTATGAAAAAAAACGACTACGAAAGCAAAAACATTATTATTTTTACATGCCGTAAACAAGGATATAAAAAAAACTTAAAGGCTTCTACCAACTATCTACGTCTAGGAGGAATTCATTAAATGCCTTAATGAAAAATTGGCGGTCAACTAAAACTTTGTTTTACTCCACGCAATCTCCATGCCCTGCAGAGCATACTTGAAAGTTTATCAGAAACTATTTATAATGTTGTCGGGTCGCAACATAACTCATAGTAAGGCCTTCCCATTTGGATTCACCGATAGCGATATGCCAATAGCGATATCGGCGATCGCTCATCGCAAACAAAAATGACTCTTTGTAAGTCCTCCACCGTGATTACCCCGATGCGATAATACTGTGGACCCGATAATCTATCAAAAAAAATTAATACCGTCGTCCGGTCCGGCCCATCGGTGATTGCTCATTTATAAAAAGGTCATGCTCCACTTGAAACGCCGATAGCGATACGCCAATGCGATATCGGCGATCATTCCTTGCTGTTGCACAGCTCAACCGATGCACAGTTGAAATTACATTTTCAACACTCCCCTTTAATTTCAACTGCTGGGCATTCAACCATACCCAAACATTTCCTCAAAAATTCAAAGCTTTTTTGATCCAATGGCTTTGTCAAAATGTTTGCTACCTGTTCCTGAGTCCTGCAATGTTGTAAAATGATTTCTCCATTGCTTACTAATTCTCTGATATAATGAAACCTTGTGTCGATGTGTTTCCTTCTCTTATGAAACACTGAATTCTTTGATAATGCAATAGCTGAGCTATTGTCACAAAAAATCATTGTTGCTTTTGCTTGCTCTCGGCCTAAGCTCCTCAACATTCTTCTCATCCACACTGTTTGACATGCTGCTGCTGTAGCTGCCACATATTCTGCCTCTACTGTAGACAACGCTACAATGGAATGCTTCTTAGAAGCCCATGAAATGGCTCTGAACCCATGTGAAAAACATAACCGGAAGTGCTTTTCTGGTCATCTATACTTCCAGCCCAATCAGTATCGGTGTAGCCAACTAAATCTAAACATTCTGAAACAGTATATACAATTCCAAGCATTTTAGTACCTTTGACATACCTCAGAATTGTTTTCGCTGCTTGCCAATGTGCTTCCTTTGGCCTCTCCATGAATCTGGAAATTAAACTAACAGCAAACATTATGTCAGGTCTAGTTGCAGTTAAATATATAAGGTTGCCAACTATGCTCTTGTATAAGCTAGGATCAAAATCCTTGCTGCTGTCCTCTTTGTTGAGTTTTAATCCCATTACTGTGGGAATGATCGCTTCCTTGCACTCTTGCATATTAAATCTGCCCAATACTTCATTTACATATCTTGCTTGAGAGATAAAAATTCCATTTTCATTTTGGTCTACTTCTATTCCTAAGAAGTATCTCAGCAAACCCATGTCAGTCATTTCAAATTCTTCTTTCATGACTAATCTAAAATTTTCAATGAGGTAGTCATCATTACCTGTAAAAATAACATCATCAACATACAACACAACAATTAAAATTTTACTATCCTTTTCTTTGATGTAGATGGTGGGTTCTCCCTCACATTTGTCAAACTCATTTTCCAGTACATAGAAATCTATCCTACTGTACCACGCTCTTGGCGCTCGCTTCAGCCCATAAAGAGCTTTCTTCAATCTGCATACTTTGTGTTCTTGGCCTTTCTTCTCATAGCCTAGAGGCTGTTCAATATAGACCTCCTCATTTAACACTCCATTTAGGAATGCTGACTTCACATCCATTTGGTAAACCTTCCACTTGTTTTGTGCTGCAATGGACAACACTACTCTCACGGTTTCCATTCTTGCAACCGGTGTGAAAGTTTCCTCATAATCTCTCCCATACTGCTGCTTGTACCCTTTGACAACCAGCCTTGCCTTGTGCCTTTCTATCTTGTCTTCAGCATTGCTCTTGGTCTTGTAAACCCATTTCACTCCAATGACTTCTTTACCTTTTGGTAGCTCAACCAAATCCCATGTTTTGTTTCTCTCTATGGCATTCATCTCCTCATCCATAGCTTCTATCCATTCTTATCTTTAATTGCATCCTCAAAATGAATAGGATCATCAACATGACAAAACAAGGCAAATAAGGAATTCATTCCTTCATCATAAATATCACTTAAATTTCTAAATTTCTTACCTCTTTCATTCGGTGTGCAAGTGCTTGAAGATGCACTTGAACTTCCACTTTGTGGTGTGCTTGGAGAAGCACTTTCATTTCTCCTAAAGGGTGTTCCTTGCTGTCTTTGTGTTGGCACTACTGTTTGGGGATGTGTTTCAGCCATCTCCTCATCATCTTCATCATGAGACAAACAGTTTTTAACATTCACTGTTTTTTCTATGCTTCCATCCCAAGCTTCCTCCTCAATAAATTGAACATCTCTGCTCACAAAAAACTTCTTGGTGGATGGGATATACAATCTGTAAGCTTTTGATTCCTCACTGTATCCAATGAAAATACATTTCTCCCCTTTGCTGTCCAACTTCCTCCTTAGCTGATCTGGAATGTGTGCATAAGCCACACATCCAAAAACTTTCATGTGGGTGACTCCTTTCTTTCTCCCACTCGATGCTTCTTCCGGCACTCTATTCATCACTACTTTTGTAGGACACCTATTCAAAATATATGTTGCACAATTTACAGCTTCAGCCCAATAATCATTTGGC
>APFE030925708.1:0-30565 GCA_000404065.3 Pinus taeda | reverse complement strand
CTTTCGCCTTTGTTATTTTTTAAAGAGAACTGTGCATAGGCACTTATTTATTTTTGGGGGTGGAAGAGGGATCCTGACTTATTGAGAGTAGTAGAGGTTGTTCCTTCAGAGAAGCATGTAAATACCTCTAATTCAGGTCTACTCATTTATATTTTCCCCTTCTTTGTTTCTACTAATTGGATAAGCTTGAGCACACCAGAGCAGATTACTAAGTACAGGTTGGACACAGGTTCATGGTTTGACCAAAACTCTCCTTATAGACGGATCGTATTTTCTGTCAAGACTTCATCGGCCAAAAGTTACAACTAAACACAAATAATATGGACACATAATTGGCCAAGCGTTGCAGTGTTACAAGACTCTTTGAACTTCAACCACATACACATTCAGAAGCGAAAACACAGTGTGGCACAACACTTATTTACAAAAGAAAAATAGCATGACAGTAAGGAAAAAAAATAGCAAACAAAACAAAAGAGCAAGCAATGAAAATTCTATGTACATAGCATGGGGCGTAGCCCCAGATCATTGAAAATAAATTGTTAAGCCTTGGCTATTGACAAGGAGGGTGTAAATCCTCCCGTCAAGTGATTGAAGATGGTACATGTGTTGGAAAAGTTTCTCTTTGACGATGAATGGACTAATCCACAGGGACTGAAACTTCGTGTTTTTTCCTTTTTTCTCGTGGGGTTTGTCCCACTTCAAGGATATGTCACCCACACTGAAGCTGGTACTCCCTGCATACTTTCTGTCGAACCATCTCTTGATATGATTTTGGTGGAGCATAAATTTTTCTTTTTCTTTCATCGTTTCTTCCTATAATTTGTGTAGTGTGTCCATCCTACGTTGAACTAATAGACACGGATTTCCTTGGGATTCTTGGGACAACTAGAGAGAGAAGGCAAGTAGATGTTTGGTGGGAGGATGGCTTCTTTATCATATACAAGGAAGTAGGGGGAGGTATTCAGAGAAGGATTAGGTGTGACTTGGTCATCCCATAGAACATTCACCGAAGTGGAGTGCTAGTTTCGTTGTTCAGAGTAAATGGTCTTTTTGATAATGTAGATGAGGTTCTTATTTGTGGACACGGCAAGACCATTTCATTGCGGCTAGTAATTAGCAGAATGTTTCAACGCAATACCATTTTTAATTGAAAAGTCATAAAGTTTTAATGAAGAGAAGTATGTTCCATTTTCAAAAACAAGTGATACAAGAATTTCAAACCTGGAGATGATGTTCTGTTGTAGGAACCTGATGACTTCCTAGTCGTTCACTTGTTTCAGCGGAACTGCTTTTGTCCACCGTGTGAAGTAATATGTAGTCGTCAGAATATAGTGGTGCTTCTTTGAAGAATGTGGGAAAATCGCCCCAATGATATCCAAGCCCCACTGTTGGAATGGTTCTTCCACCACAACAAGCTACAACAAGGTTTCTGACCTTCGGTTTTTGTCAGTGCATCTCTGATAGATCGAACACTTGTAGGCATAGGCATGTGCATCCTTGAACAATGTAGGCTAGTAGAAACTAGGTCGCGTGACCTTGTGCATTGTTGTGTTACCCGTGAAGTGTCCCTTGGCTGGTCCATCATGGAGAGCACGTAACACCCTTTCTGAATCCTGTGCCTTCAAGCACCTGAGCAGGACACCATTGTGATGCATTTTGTAAAGCACCTCATGTACCAATTGGTAAGATAGAGATTTAAGTTTTAGTGCCCTCTTCTGTCACATAGAAAAATGAGAGGGCACAATGCCATGCTCAAGATACTGGCATACTTCTATGTACCAAGAGTCTTTGTGTGAAGTGGGTGAGGCTCGCTCGACATTGTGCATTTCTATTTCTTTCTCACAGCCTATGAGCTCTTCTTCTTCCTCCTGCGCATGTATTGCTTCCGCTGCTATTCTACACAAACAATGACCCTTAATAGTGTGAACTGTCTTGATTACAAGATCGTGCTCTTGTAGTCCTATCATCTAGTTCACCCTCCTCTCACCCAATGCTTGCTAAACAAGAAGTTCTCTGACTATTGGGTGTGGCACAAAGACAATGCAATGGTTCTTCAGGAGGTAGGGTCTGAAATTCTTCACTGACTTGTACACTGTGTATGCTTATTTTTCCACGGTAGGATAGTTGAGTTAGGGTCCTTGTAGTCTCATGCTCATGAAGGAGATGGGTCATTCATTGTTCAATTCATCCTTCTGAGTGAGAACAACAACGAGTGAAGTGTCGGAAGCAAAAGTATAGAACAAGAAATCCTTGTTGAAATTTGGGTTGTATAGTGTGGGCACTTCTGCTATAGCTTGCTTGATATGGGTGAATGCATACTTTTCCTTCTTTCCCCAACTATAGACTGTGCCCTTCTTGATCATCTCTTGGATGGGTTTGAAAATCTACGCATAATCAGAGATTAACTTTCTGAGGAAGTTGATCTTCCCCAGGAAAGACTACATGGCTTTCCTGTTCACGAAGTGAGGAATTTGTGTGATGTTCCGAAATTTTTTTAGATCTACCTTGATCCCATTCTTAGCAAGGATGTGTCCAAGTAGGTTTCCCTCAGACACTGTGAATATTCTCTTCTTTGGATTCAAGGATATCCCATATTTTCGACATCGCTCAAATATTTTCTTAAGATGGTGCAGGTGGTCTGACCATTTTCTTGAGAATATTGTCACATCATCAAGGTAGACCACCACACTCTGCCCAATGAGACCATGGAAGGAAATTTCTATTGCACACTAAAAATATGTGCCTACGTTAACCTACCCAAACGACATCCCTAGGAAAGTGAATGTACCCCACTTGGTACAAAAGGTAGTTTTAAGTCTATTAGGCTCTGCTACTAGAACTTGATTGTATCCTAAAAAGTCGTCAAGAAAATAAAACATCTTTGCTCCAGATACTTTATGTAGTATATTCTCTATGGATGGCACTAGGTAGTTGTCCTTGTCCGAGGCACGTTGATATTAAGGAAATATACGAACAGGAATATCTCCCCGGACTTCTTTCTAACAAGGACTATTTGAAACCCACGTGGAATGTCAAACTTTGTAAATGATCTGAGCATCCAGAAACTTAGTCAATTATTTCTGTATGAGGGGTTCAAGTGAAGGATGAACTTTCCTTAGCTTCTTCTGAAAAGGATTGGCCCCTTCCTTGATTGGTATGACGTGTTGGATTATTTGTGTGTCATATGTCTTGAGGTCGTCGTACGTACACGCGAATACATATCGGTAATGCTTGAAGATGTAGATGAAAGCTTGTCACTCTTGAGGTGTGTAGCATGTACCAAGATTCACAAACTTCAGATCCTTATCCATTCCCAGATTACTTTGTTCGTGAAACAATTTAGAGTTGTGGGTTTTGGCATTGATGTTGAGGTATAAAAGGTGTCTTTTTAACTCCTAATTATCTTCACATTAATTTATCAATCTGGGAAAGATTTTCTATTTCAAGAGTGTACACAGTTTGTGGCGGCTATTTACTCAAGAGTAATGTTTTTTAAATTGCAGTATAGTGCTATCAAATACAAGAGTAAATGGATGCTTTAAATAAAACTCACTTTCAATTAAAGGAAACTCAATGCTCTGAAACTAAATCATTTACTCGACAAAGTAGCAGCAATTATCAGTCAAGGATATAGTAGCAATAACCCATTCCTTGTTTAACTGATGTAACTTAAATCAAGCATAAATAAGATCCTCAATCTGAGATCTTTGACAGTAATAGCCAATGTTCTTTACAGTTGTTGATATCACACACACCACACTAACGAACCAATTGGAAATGACAATTAATTAAATCAATAATGCTACTACAACTTATTGAAATGAGATAATGATGCTAACTGTAAGAATGCTAAAAGGAAAAACTAAATGATTGCAGAAAGTAAATGAGAAACAATGCTTTATAATAGAAATGAACAACAAAACTTATGTAAGTGCAATGAACAACAAAGCTAAGTTACTGAAATGAGCAACGAAGCTCTTTAAGTAAAATGAACAACACAACAATATACTTTCAAAAAGCAGTGATATTGTTATGAGGGAAATGAACAGCAACGCAATTCAATTACAACATATAAAATAGAACAATTCATTATGTCTGGAAATATGAAACAGTAGAGTGATGAGACTACAATAGATATAAATGAAACCAAACCATCACGCGGCAGAAATCGTAAAGGAATGGTACAAGAATAGCAAGTGAATCCACCAGGGTCGGGACCTTAGCCGCTAGTGAACACCATTGGATTACTTTAGTATAAAAGAAGGAACAACAACTGTATTATATATTAATCATATGCAAAATAGTTACAGTCAATTCGTGCTCTATTTCAACAAAGAGAGTCGATGATCAAAGTAAAAATACAAAAGTAATTTCTGAATAATCTCCCCGTTTTCTTCACAATCGTTGTCCCTTTTATAATGGCCAGGTGGATAAGATAGGAACAATAGATAGAACAGTAACAACAATCCCTCACGATCAAGAGATCCTGAGAGATCCAGTCAATCTTCCATCTTCAGTTAAATCTTTGTCTTTTGCACTAATGTTGTGATCTTCTCTATCCTTATCCATAACTGCACGCTCCATCCTTGGCTTACTGCTTGTACGTTGCCTCCTGGTGAAGGAACATCAATTACTCCACTTTGTCTTTTTCCTTCTCTTGGGTAGGGAATGGTATTTTTCCCATTTCATCTTTTTCCTACATGAGAAAAGACAATAATTAGCTAAATTGTAATAATAAATAGTTCCCTAGTTTTTACTATAATCCCGTGATATATGAATATCTTTAGAATATAAATGGAATATAGTTAAAGGAAATGATTATGAAATAAATGGAAAATTCATACCTTTTCCATAGCTCAACACACTCCCCTGCTTACCCTTTTTCATGCCCTCATGAAAACCATGTAGTTTGAGTGCAAAGTAGTCAAAGAATAGGCTAGAGAAAGGATGTCATGAGGTGGTCTAAAACCATGATTTTTAATTAAAATTTCAAAGATGGGCCATGTCTGTCCTTTAGGTAGTTCATATATGGCTTTATACCCTTCTGTAGGATACCAGACAATAGGATAACGAAATCGACAGCCTAGCCAATATGGCCCTTCCCTCAAAATGAGGTTGTTATAAGTAACCAACTGATCTGCAACTAATTTAAAGTTTTTATAGTTAAATGGTTCTTTGTCCTATACATTACGATTGGATGTTTTCCATCTAAATTTAGCTGCTGCCAAAGAATTTTCTTTGATAGAGAGAAATACTCTACCCCTTGTTGGAAAATTTCTTTATGGATGAGTCCCAAGGTCTGGATGACTCCTTCCTTTCTCATTAGACTCTTATGCTTGGTCAGCAGTTGTAATGGGTTTTTCGGTTCACCCCTGACCCAAAGGTCCAACCCATTTTCTTGTCTTTGGAAAGTATTATGGGCTTTGAACCACTTCAACTGGTTAACATCAAATGAAATGAACTCTTGAAACTGTACATCACCCACAAAAGGGTTGGGGTTCTTCTCCATTTCTTCTTCCAATATAAAATTATGAAAATAAAACTCACAGAGTAATCATTGAAATTTTACTCTATGGTGTTTACAGCAGTTTATAAAATCCTCAAAATTTTTTAATTCTATGGGTTTCCCTGCCCTAACAGCTTTAATTTTTAACTATAAATACCTTTCTAATAAAAATAAAGCATAATTCTTGGCAGGGGACCTACATGCTAAAACATCTATGTAAAGGGAACAAAGAGTATCCATCTGACACATGACTGTTTCCAGTCTGTTATTTATCTTTTTAGTTCTTTCTTCTGCCCTCTAACACTTCTCGAAGGCCTCATTTTCCAATGCATTGATATTCCGCAATTGCCTTTCTAATTCCTGGTACCTTTGTTGAGGAACAGTCTCTTCCTCAAGCTTCTCTATAGTTAGTTGAGCCTATGCCAGCTTCTCTTGAAGACTTGTTATACTAGGATCACTACTTATTAAACATCTCTGGCTTGGATGTTTGTCTAGGTGTTCGCACTGTTGGAGGGTATTGCCTCCATTTGAACAACTGTATTGCAGAAATGTGCAGTCTCTATTTGGGTAGCCGCTTCTGTAATGATTTCATGTTGTTCATCGTTTTGAATGAGAATGGGCTCAGTTTGAGTCTTCGTAGCCCTTGTATCATGGAATTCAGTTTGAATGGCTACATTCACCATTTTCGAGGTTCTATTAGCAATTTTTCTCCTCTTTAATATTCTTATCTCTTGTCTAAGTCTTTTCACTAATCTGTGCAGCTTCTGCTATTCCTTTCACAGCCTCGTAATTCCAGTTTTCTTCTTCTTGGGAGGAATAGCTATTTCACTACCCATTTCTGCTCGTACTGAGCTTGGTTGCTCAGTTGGGTTTTCTTCTCCAAGGGCTATGTCTTTGCCCTGACTAGTTTCCATTTCCTCTGTTTGGCCCACATCTTCTGTGTTTACATCGATCTGACTAGGTTCTTCTAGAGAGGTAACCCTAGTTTGGTCTTCCTTTTCCTGAGTAGTTTCTACCCCTGCTTCTATTTCACCAACTATTTCTTCTTATATATTGCTATTATGGACAGAGTCCTCTTCTGATTGTGTTGCTTCAACATTGAGGTTGAGAGGACTTACGGGTTCAATATATTCACTCATATTGGCCAAAATCTAGGCCAATTCCTCCTCATATAATGGGTCTTGTGGTGGACTTGTGCCAGGAGTTAGGGGAATTTCTGCTTCATCCCTCTCTTCTTCACTAGTATGCTCTGTTTCTTCCTCAAGTTCTGATTCTTGGTTGTCTCTTCCTTCCAGCTGTAAGGGTTGCTCATTTTCAGGGCTAGCTAATTCTAAGGGTTGGTTGCTACTACCCTGGTACTACCCTGGAGGTTCTTAGCTGTTCATATGCTTGTTCTCAATCTGGAAGAGTGTCTACATTTTTGTGGTTTGTTTGTTGTGCTGGTGGTTATTTTTCCTTTTGGGGCAGGTAAGGCTAATCCCCTAGCAAAGACTGATTCTTCCCAATTGGTTTGCTATTGGACAAGATTGTAGCTTACTATCAACTGAATTAGACAATGATGACTTACAACCGTATCTATACACTGGGATTTCTTTATGCTTTGAGCAGCGTCATGCAACAAAAAATTCAAATATGCAAGTAGGTTTACAAAACATTTTTGTTTTAATATTTCTAGTAATTTAAGGTAGCGTGTTCTTACCACATCCTTTCTTCTGTCACTGTAATGTAGCTCTGAACTACTCTAGCCAGCTTTGTCCATGGTTCTCCGAGAGAAGAAGGTTGGACTCCTTTACCTTTGACAATCAGGTTCTGTCCCTCATCCCAAAACATGGCCATGGCATCTTGAAGTCTCAATTTTTATGTGTCCATATGGGTCCGACTACTAGTAGTCTAGATACCTCGGCTATTACTATATCTGTCACTATTATTTGTCTTCCTCTTACTATAGAATTATAATCATGCAAAATCTGCGAAAATTCGATAGCCATAGTTTCATGAGGTTGCTGCAGTCGTGTAAAATATGCGACCCATCCATCCCTTACTAGAATTTCTCATGCGGCATCGAAAACTGCTATTATCTATGGCTCACTACATATTGATCATCCTCCCATTTTGTCTAAGTTCTGCACATTGTTATTTTTACACAACAATGCATAGAGCCAACAATGGAACAACAAACTATAAATATCGGATATTACCTTTTCTTTAACATATATACCGTTAAAACTTGATATTATGGGATATTATCCAGCTTGGCACAACCAAATAAAAGACTGACACATATGTAAAAGTGCTTTGGAAGTCACCTACGTCCCCCTGAAAAATGATAGGTCGCCTTCGACCGGTTAAATAGACGAACATCATACTGACGACCATTGTACCGTGGTGAAAAACTGGCAAAGAGTACATATTTATGAGAAGATCATAAAAGTATCGAGTTGCTGAAATCGATGCATTAGGATGGAAATTATGAATAAATATGGAGATGCTATGGAGTGATGCGAAAAAGGGAAAAAAGGATAGCTAACATAGGTAAGATACTATGCGGTAATTATTCCACTCAAACCGTTATGATTGACTTTTTAAACAATATTTCATGCATAAAAGGTTCAAAAGGAATTGGGAACATAATCACTTTTGAAATAAAGATAAAGAAATAAGAAAAGGGTTTATAATTACTATTGATATTTGAAATATATGACTCCAATACCATCAACAGAACTCTATTTCCCACAGGTGTTTATAACCTTGACAAAGTTGCTTTTCACCCTTTCGAACCATAATCCTTTATGTAAACCTAGGAAAGTACCTTGTGATGTCAGAATGGAGGCCATTGTACTGGCTTGGTAACCAGATGGATCACAATGCCATTCACTAGGAAGGAGTGAAAGGTGGCCAAGATGGCTCGTGATGAGACCTCCTGTTCTAAGGACTTTTATTTTTCTGATGTGTCCATTAGATCATATCCCTGGTGTGGTGGCCATAGTGGGAATGCCACTTCACTGCTACATTATGATCATGGTAGGCTGGCCCATGATGAGACCCCCTATCCTCCATCTACCAAATCATAGAATTGTTAGTGAACATATATATATATATTTCTCTTTTCTCTTTTCTTTTCTCTTTTCTTTTCTTTTCTTTTATATAGCACTTCCTATTTATGTATAAAGGATGGCTCACCACTCCTTAAGAGTAGGGATGGTGGAAGAAGTCTAAATATATCAATAGTAGAAAATATGCCCTTATTCTTATTTACTAATTAATAATCAAAGAGAATTATGAGAATTAGGGAAGAACCAACATGATAAAAGTAATCAATCAATTTGAGTTCTAGTGAAGATAAGGATAGCAAAGTAATATATATAGTTGTGTCCTTCCCTTTTTCTAGTCAATACAAAGCAATCTCATTAAAGATGATCATTTTTGTTTTTTTGATTTGCTTATTCTAGCAACCTCTAATTTTGTATCCTTGCATAAATTTGTATTCTTGCTTCCAAAGGATCATGAAGAGTGAAACATTATTCACAAAAAAATGCACTCAAAAAAAAGGTGTTGTTCCTTAAAAGGAACATCAAAAATACAAATGCACACAAAATTGTTGTTCCTTAAGAGGAACGGCAGAAAGATAAAAAAAAAAAAATTGCACATGAAATCGTTGTTCCTTAAGAGGAATGGAAACTGTTCCTTAAGAGGGACAGCAATTAAAACAGATGCAAGTGAAAGTATCGATCCTTCGGCGAAACAGCATAAAAACAAACCGAAGTGAAACTTTTGTTCCTTAAAAGGAACAGTAACAAGCAAAAAAATGACAAAATTGTTGTTCCTTAGAAGGAACAACAGTTGTTCCTTAGGAGGAACAGCAACTGTTCCTTAAACAGAACAGTGTAAACACGTGGATACCATATTGTTGTTCCTTTAGATGGAACTTCTTCTTTTCCTTTTAAAGGGAACAACAACTGCTCCTTAAACAGAACAGTGTAAACAAATGTAAATGGGACTGTTGTTCCTTAAATTGAACAACTGTTGTTCCTTAAGAGGAACAGCAACATACAAAAACGTAGAATGGTTGTTCCTTAAATGGAATGGTTGTTGTTCCTTAAGAGGAACAGCAGTTGTTTCTTAAGAGGAATAGCAAACATTCAAGAATGCAAAATTGTTGTTCCTTAAATGGAACGGTTGTTGTTCCTTAAGAGGAACAACAAAAATACAAACACGCGAAACTGTTGCTCCTTAAGAGGAACGGTTGTTGTTCCTTGAGAGGAACAGCAGTTGTCCCTTAAGAGGAACAAAGAAAATACAAACACATGAAACTATTGTTCCTTAAGAGGAACATCAAAAATACAAATAGGAAAGATTGTTGTTCCTTAAATGGAATGGTTGTTGTTCCTTAAGAGGAACAACAGTTTTCCCTTAAATGGAACAGAAAAAATAAACCACATGCGGCACTGTTGTTTCTTAAATGGAACGGTTGTTGTTCCTCAAGAGGGACAGCAGTTGTTCCTTAAGAGGGACAATAGTTGTTCCTTAAGAGGAACAACAAAATTGCAAACACACAACATTATTTTTCCTTAAATGGAACGGTTGTTGTTCCTTAAGAGGAATAGGAGATGTTCCTCTTAAGGAACACCAAAAATATAAACACGCGCAAAACTTCTATTCCTTAAACGGAATGGTTGTTATTCCTTAAGAGGAACACAAGTTGTTCCTTAAGAGGAACAGTGAAAAAAAACACACGAAAAAACTGATGTTCCTTAAATCGAACGACTGTTGTTCCTTAAGAGGAACAACAATTGTTCCTTAAGAGGAACAGCAAAGAGAAAACACACGCAAAAATTGTTGTTCCTTAAATGGAACGGTTGTTGTTCCTTAAGAGGAATAACAGTTGTTCCTTAAGAGGAACATCACGAAAATTAAATAAAGAGAAAAATTTTGTTCCTTAAATGGAACGACTATTGTTCATTAAGAGGAACAGCAGCTATTCCTTAAATGGAACAGCACTAAAATTTCTACAAAAATAGCTTATACAAGCAAATTTTAAAAAAGAAAAGTTTATATACAAAATTCAAAAACAAATGAGTTTTTCACTGGATTGATGTTGAGGATGAATTAACCTCCTCAGCGAGAATTTTCATGGTGGAATCTTCCTGTAACTATTGGTAAAAGGACTCCCTGGTAAGCGGTTTGTGATAAAGTCGCACTCAATGACCATTCTCTTTAAAAGAATATCTAGATCCATCAATGGTTGTTAATGTAATGGTGCCATTATCATGCACTTTTTGTATCTCATAAGGTCCAAGCCATCGGGTCTGGAGTTTTCCAGGAAAATCATAGAACCTTGAATCGTATCGGAGTGCCTAGTCTTCTTCGTGGAAGATCTTCTTTTTAATAAGGGCATCGTGCCATTTCGCCCTCTGTTGTTGAATTAATGCAGTGCGTTGAAGAGCCGAGAGCATGATTTCATCTAATTCATTAATTTTCTATAATCTATTGGTCTGAGCTTAATTTAAATTCAAACCCACCTCATGCGTTGTTCTTAATGTTTGAATCTCAAATTCGATTGGGAAGATGGGTTCCTTACCAAATACCAATTGATATGGTGAATATCCCGTGGTGTTTCTCCATGTTGTACGGTATGCCCACAAGGCTTCTGGCAATCTTGAAGCCCAGTCACGTATGTGTGATGCAACTGTTTTTGTAAGTATTGCCTCAATCACCTTATTAGTACTTTCTACTTGACCATTTGCCTGTGGGTGGTATGGAGTTGTAATTATGTGTCGGATATGGTAATTTCTCAATGTTGCGGCAATATTGTTACCTACAAATTGCATTACATCATCTGTAGTTATGTCTCTCGGTGGGCCATATCGCACAAATAATTGGAAAAGAAATTGCATTACTGAATCCTCTGTAGCTCTTTGCAGCATCTCTGCTTCAACCCATTTAGTAACATACTCTATTGCAACCAGTATGTATGTTTTTTTATAGGATGATGGGTTAATAGGACCAACAAAATCTAGCACCCACCGCTCAAAAGGCTCGATTACTATTGCAAGTTCAGAGGCATCTCATCAGATTGTCCAGGGCATCCCACCCTCTGGCAGCTATCACAGGCTTGAACAAACTTTTTAGCATCTTTAAAGATAGTAGGCCAGTAATAGCCTGTTTGTAAGACTTTGTGATCGATTCTGTAGTCTGCAAAATGTTCGCCACACAGCCCATCGTGGCATTATTTTAGAACATCAAATGCTTCATCTTCCCGGATGCATCTTTTGATGTGCATATCTGCCCCTGTATGGAACAAGTACCCCCCAATCCAAGAGAATCAGGTACTACGCTGCACTATTTTTTTTTGTTCATTAGGCATTAGGTGTTTGGGAAATTTGCCCACTACCAAGTATTTTGCAATGTCGGCATACCATGGTGTTTTGACAGTAACAACAAATAAATGTTCATTAGGAAATTGATCCTCAACTGTTGCCGCATCTACTGCCTTTAGCATTTGTGAGAGAAAATCAGCTACATGGTTTTCTTTTCTAGGTCGATCCTTAATTGTGATATCAAATTCCTGCAAGAGAATCAACCATCTTGTCACTCTTCCATTTGCAACAAGTTTATTTGCTAAATACTTAATGGCAGAGTGATCTGTATATAAAACTATAGGATATCTAGTTATATAATGTCTAAATTTATTTATAGCATATATTACAGCTAAAATTTCTTCTTAAGTCACAGTATAGTTTAATTTAGCAGGAGATATATTTTTGCTGATATAATATATTGCATATGGCTTTTTAGCTTCTTCCTGTCCAAGAATTGCTCTGATCGATGTGTCTGAAGCATCAGATGAAATTTGGAATGGCAAATCCCAATTTGGCCCCCTTAGCACTGGGGTTGTTGATACAAGCTTTTTTGGATCCTCAAAAGCACGGTCACACTTATCCATCCAAATGAAATCAATATTTCTTGTTAGTGTGTATAAGGGTGTGCCAATTTGAGAAAAATGCTTTATAAATCTTCTATAATAACCAGAAAATCCCAAAAAATTGTGTACCTTTGTTTGTGTGGTAGGGGTAGGTATTAACAAAATTATCTGAATTTTAGTCGAATCTACCTATATTCCAGCTACTGAGATATAATGACCTAAGACGAGTCCCTCAGTCATCATCATATGACACTTTTCATGGCTCAAATAGAGCCTGGTGGCAATGCATCTTTGCAGCACGTTTTCTAATGTTTGTAATGTTGGCTCAAAGTCATCCCCATAAGTTGTGAAGTTGCCCGTATATACTTCGAGCCCTTCATTTATTAAATCTGAAAAAATGTTGAGTACAACCCTCTGAAATGTGGTAGGGGCATTGCATAGCCCAAAGGGTAAGACCCTGTAAGCAAATGTTCCCCAAGGACAGGTAAAGGTAGTTTTATCCTGATCTTTAAGGGAAATCTGAATCTGATTGTATCCACTGAAGCCATCTAGGAAAGAAAATAATTTATTTCCTATTAAAGTGTCCAAGATCTGATCAATGAATGGAAGGGGGAAGTGGTCTTTCTGGGTTGCTTTATTCAGTTCTCTATAGTCAACACATATCTGCCACTTTCCATTCTTTTTTAGCACCACTACTAATGGAGAGACCCACTTGCTATCAGATATTGGGTAGATAAAGTTTACATATAAAATTTTTTGCAATTCAGCTTTCACAATATCCTTAAGATGAGGATTTAATCTCCGTTGGGGTTGGAGAACGGGTCTAGCATCTTTTTCTGTATAGATATGGTGCATACACAACTGGGGGTCAATTCCTTTCATGTCTGGGTAATCCCATGCAAAGGCTTCTTTATATTTTCTCAAGAGTTGAACTAGCTTTTCTTCTTGTTCAGCAGTCAAATTTTTGTTAATGTTCAAAGTTTTTCCTGGCTCAATTTCTATGGTTTTGTTGTTGTAAACAGAGGTGGTTGGTATTGATTGATCATGAGTATCTTTCAAGGGATCTTCTTCTATTTCATTATCGAATGTTGCTTTGATCATGTGACATTTTAGATGGGATCTGGTTTCTTGTTGGTTAATGAAGATGTTAATGATGTCGTCCTCTATTTTGTCTTTAAATTCAAGGGCATCTTCTATGGTTAGTGGTGATCTAATTTTTTCAGTTAGGTATGATACAGGTTATTTTTTGTTTTGATTATTCTTAAACTAGGCTAGGCTAGAGGATATAAGGCTAAATTCTTTACATTGCTTCCTCTTGTTATAGTCATGTTCCCTTGTTGACAGCCAATGTAAGCATCAGTAGTTGCTAGCCAAGGTCTACCTAGAATTAAGGGGTGTCCATCCAGTCAGTTTTTAGGATTGATGATCAGAAAGGCTACAGGGTACTCCCAGGAGTCTACAAATACCATTACATCATGTAATATGCCTTCTGGTCTAACTACCATTTGGTCAGCCAACTCCAATAAGGTTGTGGTTGGGTCTAATGATGTAATGCCAAGTTTTTTACAACTGGTGGTTGTAAGAATATTGATTGCAGCTCCTAAATTAACTAAGGCATTGGGGAAGGAGCACCCATTGATTTGCACCGCGACTATAGGATTTCCTGGGTCCTCATATTTTATAAGTGCTTCTCTTCCTGATAGTAAGTCAGATAGGGTACCAACTACATGGACAGTTGGATTAGTTGTTATTTTCCTCTTTGGATTTTTCATACATAATTCTTTGATAGTTTTTGCATAAATTGGGATGTCTTGAATAGCCTGGAGGAGTGGAATTTTTATACACAAATTTTTAGTTCTCCTAGAAGATCCAAATCAGGATGTTCTATTGGGCGAGGTATGATCATTCGTTCTCGGAATAGTGGAGAAGAGGTGGTTGCTTGTTCATGAGTTTTCTATCTAAGCAAATTGTCTTCTTGTAGTGTTTGTTCTATAGTTAACGGATTTTCAGTTCGAACATTTTTATGTCCCTCTGATTCTATTATACGCCCAGATCTTAATTGAAGGTCGTTTCACTCCCTTAACTCAGTTTCTGGTTCTTGTCCTTCAATTATTTGCACATATTGAACCGGTCTATTGTTGGGGTTCGGGTTGGGTTGGGCTAGGAGCTGCAGTCTTAAGTTGGTCTGGGGGTTTTATTGCAATGTATAAGGTGCTGGCAGTGTGGGTTGAGGGACAGGAATCATTCCAGCTGGCTAATTTATAGGTCCTTGCCAATTTGACTACCAGTTTTGACTTTGCGAGGTGGAGGGTGACCATTGTGTTGAATATGCATTATTTTGCCAAAATGGTGGACAGTAAGAAAAGTTCAGCCAATTCGTTTGATTTGTTGTATTTTTCCATGGTGATACAGGGAATGGCTGTTGTGAACAGCTGGAGAGAGGTGGCTAATTATGCCACATTCCGTTATACAACTAAGCATTATACTGAGGAGACTAAAAAGAAGAGGATGAATTAATGGGCATACCTGTTTGTCGTGGCTACCACTGGCGACACTGATTTAGTAGGCAAACCGGTTTTGTTTCTTCTTCTACTTCTTTATAGATTGCTTTCAGTCCTAGGAGTGATGGGCAGCCTTCTGTGGTGTGATCTTTCATACAAATAGCACAGATTTTGACCATATCCAGCGGGCACTCTTTGTGGCTATGTTTCTTTCTGCATCTAGGGCAGAATATCACCAAATTTTGTTCCGCTTCTGCTTGCTTTTGTTTAGCTTCATAATGTCCAACTGTGTTGTCAGAGTCCCTAGAATATCAGTTTTGAAATCTTCTAGTATATTTTCGATTTATGCACGGATTATACCTCCACCGGAGATATTGTTATCCCTTGTGATCATGTCACGTTCTGTTGGCTTCAGTCTTGTGCTGCCTCTTGAACTCCTGATACACAAATCATTGATGTCAGCAAAATTTTCTTGATATATGTCACCTTTACCCATAATGTGTAATGTTTCAATACATTGTTCTTTCACCCCTTTAATTATTGTATTTTTTAAGACATTGTCAGGCAAGGGTAAAGATGCATAAGGAGATATCTAGAGATTGTATTGGAAGCGTTCTACATATTCCTCCAATGTTTCACTAGGTCTTGTTGTCATTTGAAATATTTCATATTTTAATTCTCTGGATCTACAATAGTCCTGATATTTCTTTAGAAAATGAATTTTCATCTGATCCCAATCGTTTATAACGCCCCCACCTAACCCCATAAACCATCGTAAAGCTGCTCCTTTTAATGTGGACGGAAATAATTTTAGTTTTTGGGAATCGGCGGTATAGTCATACCCCCAGCATAATACATCAAACTCAAACAAAATGCATCTGGATCCTCTAATGTTAGGCCATGGAATGTAGGAATATTTTGGAGAGAAATGGTCTTCATAGGTGCATTAACTGTGGTGTCCACAATGGGATACTATAGTGTGGAGGTTTGAGGTGTTTGCTAGTTCTGGGCCATTTGATTAAATATGTGCCAATACCCTTCTGGGATCTCTAGAGGGTTATTCCTAGGATGACTAGAAGGAATAGGAATGAGCTTAACAACACTTCCCTAGTATGGGATGATGAGTGTTCCTTGCTGAACTACTATCTGGGGGGATCTTGGTTCCTCAGGTTCTTCTGTTGTATTTTGGATAAACTTGATAGCACTTCCCTTATCTGGGCTTCCGAGTGTTTGAACTATTTCGAGAGGGGATCTTGGCTCTTTTGTTTCCCTTGTTTCTCCTCCTCCTTCACGGAGATTACCAGAATTCCCTTCTTGTAAAGAAATTGGACGAGAATTCTCAATTTCTTGAAAATCTTGCTCAGTTTCTTCTATTTTGTTGTGCACCTCAGCAAAGACTACAGATGGTGAGTCTGTGGCCTGAAGGGAGCCAATAGGTTGTCTAGAAGCAACTTTTCTAGTGCCTACTGAGGGCTAAGATTCAACTTTCTTAATGATATCGTCTATGAAGGTTGATCAACCAAAGGTCACCGGTCCCTTAGATTTGTCAGGTTTGGGTAGTGGTTTTGGATTATTATCAAGTTTTTTCTTGTTAGTCATACACACAACTCAAATATTTATTTCTACCCTCAATTCTTTAACAATCCTGCTGGAAAGCGAGCGGGGGAGCAGGGCTTTTACATGCTCCGTACATAGGTTCTTACCTTTCGTTTTTAATACCCAACTCTTTCCTAACATGCACCCATCAATTGCACACTACTCCTTAGAGATGGCTACACTCTCCCGGCAACGACACCAAAATGTTGAGGTATAAAAGGTGTCTTTTTAACTCCTAATTATCTTCACATTAGTTTAACAATCCAAGCAAGATTTTCTATTTCAAGAGTGTACACAGTTTGTGAAGGTTATTTACTCAAGAATAATGTTTCTAAATTGCAATACAGTGATATCAAATACAAGAGTAAATGGATGCTTTAAATAAAACTCACTTGCAATTAAATGAAACTCAATGCTATGAAACTAAATCATTTACTCGACAAAGTAGCAGCAATTATAATTCAAGGATATAGTAGCAATAACTCATTCCTTGCTTAACTGATGTAAACTAAATCAAGCATAAATAACATCCTCAATCTAAGATCTCTGACAGTAATAGCCAATGTTCTTTACAGTTGTTGATCTCACACACACCACACTAACGAACCAATTCGAAATGACAATGAATTAAATCAACAATGCTACTACAACTTATTGAAATGAGATAATGATGCTAACTGTAAGAATGCTAAAAGGCAAAACTAAATGATTCCAGAAATTAAATGAGAAGCAACAATTTATAATAGAAATGAACAGCAAAACTTGTGTAACTGCAATGAACAACAAAGCTAAGTTACTGAAATGAACAGCGAAGCTCTTTAAGTAAAATGAACAGCACAACAATATACTTGTGAAAAGCAATGATCTTGTTATGAGGGAAATGAACAGCAATGCAATTCAATTACACCATATAAAACAAATCAGTTCATTAAGTCTGGAAATACGAAACAATAAAGTGATGTGACTACAATAGATAGAAATGAAACCACCCCATCGCACAGCAGAAATCGTAAAGGAATGATACAAGAACAGCAAGTGAATCCACCAGGGCCGGGCCCTTAGCCACTAGTGAACACCGCCATATTACTTCAGTATAAAAGAAGGAACAACAATTGTATTATATATTAATCATATGCAAAACAGTTACAGTTAGTTTGTGCTCTGTTTCAACAATGGGAGTCGATGATCAAAGTAAAAATACAAAAGTAATTTCTGAATAATCTCCCCCTGTTCTTCACAATTGTTGTTCCTTTTATAATGGCCAGGTGGATAAAATAGGAAGAATGGATAGAATAGTAACAGCAATCCCTCAGGATCAAGAGATCCTGAGAGATCCACTCAATCTTCCATCTTTAATTAACTCTTTGTCTTTTGCACTGATGTTGTGATCTTCTCTGTCCTTACCCATAATTGCGCGTTCCATCCTTGGCTTGATGCCTGTACACTGCCTCCTGGTGAAGGAACAATAGTTACTCCACTTTTTCTTTTTCCTTCTCTCGGGTAGGGAACGGTAGTTTTCCCATTTCATCTTTTTCCTACATGAGAAAAGACAATAATTAGCTAAATTTTATAATAAATAGTTCCCTACTTTTTACTATAATCCCTTGATATATGAATATCTTTAGAATATAAAGGGAATATAATTAAAGGAAAGGATGATGAAATAAATGGAAAATTCATACCTTTTCCATAGCTCAACAATTGATAGGTGGGAAATCCACCATTTGGAAAAACACGCGCGCTGCTGCTCTGAAGACGCCTGTTGGTTGCCACCGACAAGTTCTTGGTCGCTGCCATGAGCGGCCCCGGGGGTGGGGAGTCTGCTCCCACCCCTCCTCTATCCAGCGCAGATGTCTTCAGAAGGTTGTTAACTCAGAAAGGGAAGAAGCATCAGCACGTTGAAGTGCCGAAATTCATTAAAAAGCTTGACGAAATACCAGAGATAGCACTCCCAGAGGAGCAATCGATTAAAATCTCTCTTGCGTTGTCTGACAGAGGCCTGGTAGGGCAGTTTATGGGCCGATGGCCATCCACTAAGACCACGAATGATTGGATACAACGAAACTGGAGACCGCAGCTGGAAAATAATGTAATTTGTTATGCTGTAGGGCGAGGCTATTTCATCTTTGAATTTACCACCAAGGAAGATCGCGACCTGGTTTTCAGAAATGGACCGTACTTTATGGGAAATAAGGGACTGTATCTCAATAAATGGAGTCCTGATTTTGATCCATCCGTTGATGTCCCAAAGGAGGCGTCGGTCTGGGTTCGTTTACCCAATCTCCCTCTTCACTGTTGGAGCTATCAATCTCTGCAGAAGATCGGTAATGGGCTGGGTCGATTCATTGACAAAGCTGATCACAAGGGCCAATATACTTGTGCCAGAATCTGCGTAGAAGTCGATCTGGAATCCGGGCTACCAGAAGCGATTAAACTCAAAGTTGGAGAATGGTAGCACTACCAGAAGTTGGACTACGAGCAACTGCCTTTCAAATGTTGAACTTGTCATGAGCACGGACACTTCCAGAGAAACTGCCCAAAAGCCCCATCAGGGAACACAATTGAAGATGAAGGATGGAAAGAAATCAGAAAGGGAAAGGCTATCCCAAAGCCTCCCGGACAGAAAACTACCGCCCCATCGGGAAATCCTCACATCAACCCAGAAGCTGTTGTTGCTTCTAAAGACGGATCCCCATCTGGAGAAAAGATGGATGATAAGGAGAACCAAGAAGAAACCGGAAATATGGAGAAACAAAGAAAAAAAAATGAAGTAGAATCAACAGTTCACACACCCGAGGAGTGTCAGAGAGGAAATGAAGGCAATGAAGAACACATTAGTCTAGCCTCAGACTCTGAAGGAGATTCAGAAGAGAGAGATTCTGAATCTGACAATTCATTGGCCACTCCAATCAAGACGACTAGAGGGCGGAAATCCAAGAAGAAACAAAGAGAGGAAGAAACTTACAAAGATGTCCTCCAGGGATCCCAAAAAACTCTCAAATCAATGATGAATACCAGATCTGGACGCAAAAGCAACAAGGCTCCAATGGGAGCCCCCTCCCCCCTCAAAAGTAAATAATGAAATACGTCTCCTGGAACTGCAGAGGTTTAGGCAGCAGGTCGAAAGAGGAAGCCCTGAAAGATTTAGTGAGAATATATTCGCCTGAAATCCTCCTCATCCAGGAGACAAAGCTAGAGGATCTTTCCCTCCTCAAATCTAGTAAAGTTTTTTGGAACAAAGGCCATGGGAAAGCGGTTAGCGCAAGAGGTGCCTCTGGTGGAATAGCCACCTTCTGGAACAGCACCATATATGACTTTATTCAAGAAAAAAGCAGCCCTCATTGGCTCTTCACTTAGCTACTCCACAAGGATTCTGGTCAGCAAGTAAGTATGTTTAATGTTTATGCTCCTGTTTTGTCAAGTGAGACAAAAATCTGCTGGAATTCGCTTCATTCATTTCTTTTAGAGAAAAACCCCGAGAATATCATAATTGTCGGTGACCTTAATGTCACCCTTGATATTGATGAGAAAAAGGGAGGTTCCATTGTCAAGGATCCTGCCAGAGAATGGGTTGAAGACATAATGCTGGGCTGGGACCTGGTGGATATTAAACCTTCTTCTGGAAAATTCACTTGGTCCAATAAAAGAACAAGTCCCAATCATATTGCTGCCCGTCTGGATAGATTTCTTGTCCATTCTTCCTTCCTAACCAGCGGTCTTTTGGCATCCTCTAAAATTCTCCCAAATCTCACCTCTGATCATAAGCCAATTCTTCTCGAGCTTTCCCTTGATTGCAATCTTGGCCCCATCCCTTTTCGGTTCAGCCCTTTGTGGATCCAGCAAGAAGGCTTTCAAGATGTGGTCTCCGACTCTTGGAATAGGCCCGTTCATGGTTCTCCTTTCTTTGTGTGGGAAGAGAAAATCAGGATTCTAAAAAGAAATCTAAAAGAATGGGCTAAAAGACTGCAAACCCCCACATCCAAAAGAAAAGAAAATACAAATAGGCTTGCTGATCATCAACTAGAAATGGAGCAAAATCCTGTTTCTCAAAGTATGCTTCTAAAAGAAGTCGAGCTCCAAAAAGAGGTTCATAGATCAAGCAGGGAGGAGGAAGAATTTTGGCGGCAGAAGTCTAGGATGCTCTGGCTGAAATCCGGCGATAAGAATACCAGCTTTTTTCATAAGCAAGCGGAAGCCCGAAAGAACTTCAAATCAGTCTCAGAGATTCAACACCAAAATACTCTTATCAAGGATTTCGAAGGCATCAAGAGAGCTGCATACTCCTTCTTCCAAGACCTGTATTCGGCTCCTGAAGAACCAGCTATTGATCCCCACTCTTATCCGATCAATTTAATACCCAATTGTGTCAAGGAATCGGACAACGATATGCTGACAGCTCCGATTAGTATGGAAGAGCTTGAGGAGGCACTGAACAACATGGAGCCTGATAAAGCCCCAGGGCCAGATGGGTTCTCTGTCAAGTTCTTTTTGACTTGCTGGTCAATAATCAAAAAAGATCTACTGAGGATGGTCAGAAAATCCCAGAACTGTGTAAAGATAGGTGGTGGCATCAACTCAGCCTTCCTAGCTCTGATTCCAAAAGAGAAAGGCGCCTCTGACTTTAGTAGATTTAGGCCAATATCTTTGTGTAATTCCAGCTATAAGTTGGTCTCCAAAATAATAGCCAACAGGCTAAAAAACATCTTGCCAGACATCATCCCTGAAAATCAAGGCGGTTTCATAAAAGGCAGAAAGATTTTGGATAATATTGTGCTGGTCCAAGAAGCAGTCCATTCTAGTTGCCAAAGAAAGGAGAAAGGCATGGTGATTAAGCTCGACTTGGCTAACGCATTTGACAGGGTGAGACATGAATTTCTGTTTGTTGTGATGAAGAAGCTAGGCTTTTCAACAAACTTCATCAAATGGGTGAAAGCCTGTATTGTCTCGCCTTGGATTGCGCCCTTGGTTAATGGCCGTTCTACTGATTTCTTCCAAGCTTCTAGGGGCCTGAGACAGGGATGCCCATTGTCTCCGCTCCTATATGCTGTCCAAGCCTCGGTGTTAAGTTTCCAACTAGACCATAATCAGCAAATTCAAACACTGCCTGGCCTCAAAACTACTCACAAGGTGAAAGACATTAATCATGCCCAATTTGCTGACGACACTCTGCTGCTTGGAGGAGCCAGCTTGATCTCTGCCAGACATTTCAAGAGGGAACTGGACATTTACAGGCTGATCTCGGGCAGCAAAATCAGTTCTAGAAAATGCTCTATTTATGGCTAGAATTGCTCGACTAAAGAACTGTCTGACATAGCAAGACTTTTAGAAATGGAAGGAATCCGAAATTGGGAGTCATTTAAATATCTCGGGATACCAATCTTCAAAACTAAGCCTAAGGTTGCTCACTGGCTACCGCTGATTGACAAAATAAAGAATAGAATCCAAGCCTGGGGTGCCTCATGGTTGAACAATGCAGGGAAAGTCATCCTCATGAAATCGGTCCTAATAAGCATGCCACTATTCCAAAACTCTATCCTCCTCGCCCAAAAAACCTTTCTTAGTAAGTTAGATAGCCTGTTGAGAAGATTTCTGTGGGAAGGTGGGAATAACAATGATAGAAGAGTCCATTTAGTGAGCTGGGAAATCCTCAAGAGTCCCTTTCAGGAAGGAGGCCTCCAGCTTCGTAATTTGGCTGCTCAAAATCTTGCTTTGGGATCCAAGATCCTATGGAATTTAGTCTCTGGAAATACTAGCTAGAGTAAAAGAGTCATTTGGAAGAAATACTTCCATGGGCAGCGATTGAGATGCCTGGATAAGCCCCCAAGAACTCTAAAAGGATCACCAATTTTCAACCTTTGCAATGCTGCAAGAGAGCAATTCAGCCAACACCTATATTGGATCCTTGGCAATGGAAGGAAAATCAATATCTGGGATGATTCGATCTTGGGTGACCAGCCAATGAAGCATGTGAATGGTCTTGCAAACATCAAAGATTGGCTTCAGTCTCGTAATCTGCACACATTGTGGGACATTTCGAACTGGAAAGAAGCACCCGACAGAACCTGGGATGGGTGGAATCTGGGGGAGGTCCCCATAATGCTGCAGGGGGAAGCCTCTTTACTTCTAGATATGCTCCAAGGAAAATCTCCTTCAAAAGCCACTGCTAAAGACAAAAGAGGCTGGGGGTCCATATCTGGCCAATATACTGTTTCTGAAGGTTATAAAAGAATTATGGCTGCTCCTCATGTTCCTCCAAATCCGGCCCAATGGAAATTTATATGGGACTTTCCAGCTCTTCCAAAAATAGACTTCTTCTGTTGGACAGTGGCACATCAAAGCATCCTCATCAGAGATAATTTGAGAAGAAGAGGGATGGAAGGACCTTCCAGATGTCCTCTCTGTAGGTCTGATGAAGAAACTACCAATCACCTGTTGCTGCTATGCCCCTCTGCTCAAGAATTCTGGAGGGGGGTGCTACTATTAGAGCCCACTATCCTTGCTCTCCCAGACAACATTCCTGCCTTGTTCAGAACTTGGGCCAACTTATCTCCCTTCTGTCTTAAAAATAAAAGTCTTCTCAAAACCAGCTGGATGTGGATCCCTAAGTTTATTTGTTGGAAATTATGGTTGGAAAGAAACAACAGAATCTTTCGAGAAGAAAGTTGCACTACAATAAGAGTTATCTCTAAAATAAAAGCTTTGTTGGGAGAGGCACTGGAAGCCAACACTTCATCAAGGAACGAAACAAGACTGCTCATAGAAGAAGAGAATTGGTTCAAAGAATTAGTTCCAAAGCTAAAGGAAAGGACCCCTCAAACTGTTCCCGTTCATTCCAGTTGGGAGATTAGGCTGGAAGAACAAGAGTTTATCAAGTGGAGATCGGCCTTGGAAGATCATTGTTTATTCTTCGATGGGGCTTCTAAAGGAAACCCTGGCGTTGCTGGCAGTGGGGGAGTTCTATTGAGCCCTGGAGGCTTTCCGGAACTGAGATTCCATTGGGGTCTAGGAATTGAAACTAACAATAGAGCGGAGACTCTGGCATTGTGGAAAGGGCTGACACAGGCGATCAAAAGAAATATCCTTTCTCTCTCAGTCTTCGGAGACTTAAGACTCATCATCCAGGCCATGCTTCGTCCTAAGAACTCTCATCAAGTTCAGTTAACCTCCATCATTAGGAAAATCAGACTTCTACTCCCCAAATTTAACAAAATATCCTTCTTTCATATCTTAAGGAACCTCAACTCCCTAGCTGATAATGAGGCCAACCTTGGTGTCCTCTGCTCTCGAAGATCCCTGGTAATAAACTCAACAGAATCACCTTGCTCAATTTCTTAAATTTCCAGCTCGATCCTCCCCTCCTATTTGAAACAGGGGCTCTCTGTTCAATCAATTTTGTAATCTGGAAACCAAAGGCTGAATCCAGATTCCAAGTTTGCTTTCGGTTATTTGATTTGTCTCTGTTTCCCCAGCGAATTTAAAGATTCCTAAAGGGCGTATCCAAGCTCAGTTTTGCTTTACCTCTGTCTCTCTCTTCTGACAGTCTGGACCAGAAATCTTAGAGTCGGTCTTCCCCGGGAAACAGCGTTTGTGACTTCTCCCAAACTCTACGTTGGCAATTCCAGTTGTTGAAGTCTTCACTTCATCCTACGGTCACTCAGTTTCCTGTGCAAAGGATGTCTGCTGGAACGGCATCACAGATTCGCAGGCAGCCCATCTGAAGTGAAGTTTGATATACAGTTAGCTCATGACCCGCTTGAGGACTTTGTATGAGGCGCCATCTCATCTACAGCCATAATTATGCCGAAGTAGTTTATTTCTTCAGTTCAGAATCTCGATTTGACCAGCATTTCTCTCGGATTTGATCTGCAATTTCTTATATTCCCATGTTCTCTGTAATGGACTCTTCAGGATTGTAAAGCATGCGGTAGCTGGTTTACCGCCCATTTCAATATAACCGTTATTGTCCCAAAAAAAAACAATTGATAGGTCCCTAAAAGTGGTTCTCCAAGGCATACATCTTCTCAAGTGATACCACGTCCTTGGGGTGGAGGTTGTCTTTTCTTACATCAACTGCGTCCTACCGAGACTTCTCATGTTTGTCCTCGTTTATTGTTGCGTCCTTGAAGACATCAAAGCTAGCAATAAAATGCAGTATCAGACGCACCATGATCTCTAAGTCACCTACCACTTTTAGAACAACAATGTTGAGGATGATGGATTTTTGTAAGCCCAATATAAGTGCTTCATACTTAGTGGTGTTGTTCGTGCACTCAAACTCCAAGTGGCTAGAGATTAAGTACATCCTCTGCAATGGATCTATTAAGACACACCCAACTCTAGCTCCCTCATGCGCCTTGTAATCATCAAAGTACATGGTCCACATATCATATGTACAATGACCGCTTGCCTCACTAGCACTACTATAACCACTACTACTATTGTTACAATGTATTGTGCAAGTTTCAGTTTCATCAGTTGGGCATGGAAGGAGACCCAACTGTGTGTCCGGTAGGGTCAGGAATGGTTGTTTAAGATAGCACACCAACTATGTCTCCAGAAAGAAATTTCCTAACATAAGTTCAACGAAAGCCAACGGTTCATTTTCTCCATTCAAGGGAGTCACATTGTACCTCATGTATCTTTCTGACAACACCTGTATCTAGTTTTTTCTACCCTGGTATGGAAGCCATAATTGTGACCAGTCAGTGGAAAAGTATCCTTGCAATTTTCTTGACCAGTCTCTACTGAGCAATACATTGTATTTTTTCGAGATGTCCACAATCACAATATTGATGCATTGATGGAATCATCCATCGAGCGATAACTGGATGATCACATCTCGGGGTTCACCAATTGCCAACACACATGTTTTATCAAGTTGGATTATCTACATAGTTGTCTTGCTCCATTGGGCATTGATCTTCTTCACAATGCAGAGTGGCATGACATTGACTAATTTGCCAGAATCAACCAAACAATTGTGGACATTGAAATTGAATATTTCAAATGAAAACAGGAAAGGTGGGCAGGGTGAGTTCACCTCCTCCATATGGAGCGTGTTGAGCACAGATGCGAGTGTGTCAGGAGACTTACTTCCTCCCTTGCTAGAAGAGGTAGCATCACCTGTAGAGGTTTACCTAAGTATGTGCAAAAGAAGGTCCCGCTGACTCGTGATTTTGGTTAGCTCATACATAGACATGTTTGCATGAGTCTTATTCATGTCTTATATGATTTTGTAATCCAAAGTGGGGAGACTCACTGAGGTGTCCGTGGGTAGACTTGTGTTCATGTTGTCCAATGGGTTTCTCTTGTTTTTGTTGCTCACGGACATGCTCTTTATTGTAGTTGGCTTCCCAAACTTGCTCTGAGTTTTCTGTGTTGAGTTGACTGGTGGATCTACTCTCCTTCGTATTTTTTTTCTTATTTTGTCTCTCAGTATCTCAATCATAATGGGGACCCCTTGAATTCTCAAGTTGTACCTATTATTATGCATCGGGGTCAGACTGTTACTCGGAGGCTCCTTCTCAGTGGTGGTCTTCTCGGTTGTGTGTGAACACTAATACATGTTTATTGTATTCCCAGTACTTTGGGCTTCATCAAATGCAACATCTTCTTCATCTTCAACATTTGGCTCACCATGTTCATTGACCACGTTGTCTTTGGAAAGTCGTGTGGCCATTCAGCTCATCATGAAGTTCTAATCCAAGCACATTATTTCAAAATGGTGTTCATTATGAAATGAGTAGTACGAATATGTCTTGAGCTTCTCAAGTTTCAATGACAGGTTGGATCTCTGTGCAAATTTGGCTGGTTGGCTACTTCTTGAAGCCGCATTCTTCTTCGGCAGGTACCTAGGAGGTCTTCTGCTCACAATTGTCTTGCTCATCCATTGTTTGAGTTTAGAAACTTTGGTAGTCATGGACTTGAGGAGAGGAGTAAGGCTCTCGATGTCACTTGCTTATTTTTCCTTAGCCTTACTTATAGAGGATTGAGACCTCTTGCCTAAGTCCCTGAAGTCCTTAGTGGATTTGTCATCTGTAATGACTCCAATAGTGTGTAGGTATTTCTCCACTGCTATATCCTCTTCACAACTTTCTGTTATAGTTGGTCTTGCATCTCGTTTCACGAACTGCATAGTGTTGGTCGGCAATGCAGATGTGTAGTAGTCGATGGTGATGAAGTCATGAGGTTTTGTGTCTATTGAGAACTTGTTCAAAATGTGACTAAACCTCTAGTTTAAATATTAAAGTTTCCCTTTCTTCTCCATCTTGAGACTACCCAACTCCTTCAGCAACATGGCAGGGATCTTGTGTTCATCAAACTTCTCAAGGAACATTCTCTTGAACACCCCCTAGTTCTGGATGGTATTTGGTCAAAGGTTATGATACGATACAACTGCTCTGTCATCCAAGGTACATGGAAACAATATACATGCGACATCATCATAGCGTACCTCGAGTATCTACAGATTTTGGTAGAACGTGTCTAATTGATCTTATACCTTCATTGTTCTGTCAAGGTCATATTTCATTAAAAGCTTCTCGGCATGTCTCGGCATCTTGTGAAAGACACACGGAAGTGCCAATAGGCCCTGAGTCATCCATTCCATGTTTTTCTTTGTCATGTTGTCCTCTTCTTCATCCTCCTCCTCTTCTTTGGAATATGATGGTTCTTCCTTTGAATATATTGGTTCGTCTTCACTTCCACCTCCTTTGCTACATTCCCCTCCCCCTCCTGCACTGGAACTTGAGCCCAAGAGTAAGAGGTTGTCTTCTTCTTCGTTCCAAAATATTGGAGGTTCCTCTTCTTCTTCCATAGCTTCTACCAGATCTTCAAGAGTGGTGAAGATTACTTCTTCCATAGATGAGACTACCACTCCTATGGGAGTAGTGTTCTTCTTCCTCTACGAATATGGAAGAGCATACACTAATGGAATCAGTCCAACAGATTTAGCAAATTGATGGGTGATGGGATGGACAACATGAATATGTTGATATGGAATTTCTCGTTCGGTTCTAGGAGGTGAGAAATGACCAACTTCAAAGTTGCACGTAGGGGAGAGTGAATGAGTCTTACTGACTTAACTAAATGATGGATGATTTGGGTCAGTGTGACAATCAACCATAAATTGTTGGTGGCCCTCCTTCTAACACTAGAAATGTTGACATTTTTGGATCTACCAACATTCATGGAATCTCCCCGGTATGAAGTCCCAATTAGACCTCAAACTATTTGGTGTAGGAGTCCCATCCAATATGATGGCCCGGTTTCCATTTACTTGGAGATTTTGGTTAGCTCTTGTTGTTCAGAACATGAGATAGTTATGTTGGTGCCTTCAAAAAGCAAAGTGAGTATGCCTCGCAAGTGCATAATGTTACTTGTGTCTTGGTTCTCTTACTATAAAAGGAGATAGTAAAGTGAGTCTCTAAGCCAGAGGTAATAGTACCACCCAGGAAGAGACACATGTGAACTAGAAAGTTCTATATAGCATCTAGCTGAATAGTCCACAACATATGTAATAGTCGTTAAAACCAAACTGAAGAGGAAAACACGTACACCACCTAGTGGAGTAGTCCACAAGGCTATGACAGTCATTGGAAGTGGAACACAAAGATGGTTTGTCGAGTATCCCATGGAGTAGTCCACAAGGATGTGACAATAGTGATAACCAGTACACAAAGGTACTCTATCTAGTATCCTGCAAAGTAGTCCACAAGGATGAGACAGTGGTGATAACAAGTATAGCACATTCCCAAAAATGTGAGTACTAAAACAACCAAGGTAGTTCAACTATGTTAGTACAGGTGAAAAAAACATGCATTACAAATGCCAAAAGAATAGTATTACGAACATCTACAAAACATGCATGAAAATGTGTTGGCCTTAGCAAGCTTTTCTATTAAGCAAAAGTCCTAAGACATATTTGTACACCATACATCACTGGCCCCAGTAGTGGGACATTGGAGCCACTCCTCGCTCCTCAAAGAACTAATTATCTACTCTTAAGGCTATGTGGGAGGAGCCAAGGAGAAAATTCCTTGCTCATACAATGGGAGGGGTATGTATAGCTAAGGGTGATGCTTGACCCTTGTGACTCTTGGACTACCCTCACGATAGTTGAACTTCCTATGACTTTTCAACTAACATGACTCTTCAAATTCTTGTGCATGTCCATTAGACTTCCACTTTACATTACATTCAGTTACAAAATATATGGCCCAAGGTGGTGATGTGGCTTTGACAACTCATAACACAACTTGACATAACACTACTAACATGTACTAGATGGTTATGGTGTCCATGTCAAGTTGTTGCGCTACTAAGTGATGGTTCTTTCGAGTGTACTTTGTCTTCTCCTCTGCATGCCTTGGTGTTGTGGGTTCTTCGATGATATTAATCTTATAAGATGGTTCCATGCATGTGTTCCTTTCGCTTGCTTCTTGGTGTTCTTTGTTCTTCCATCTAGCCGCAAGTAAATCTTTTAGCATGTGCACTCCTTCTTCATCCTGTTCTTCATCTATCCATGATCTATCAGTGTACTTGCTCCTGCAATTCATTCATGATGGGACGACATCAAATCCAAAACCTCCTAGTTTAGCATGATGCATTGTTTTCTGTGTTTCAGGCCTGGGATAGATGACAGGTTGGGAGAGCACCCAGCAACTATGTAGTGTGCAATGCCAGGTGACAAGGAGGGAGGATTGGTCACTGAGAGTGCACGGAGCATAGCTCAGGCTTGGACAAGGAACTCTAAGGCATAGTATTCACTGTCCGGGAAAACTATGTAGAGGCCACTGGGAGGTAGAATTGTGTAGTCAAGGACACCCATGGCAACTGTAAGATGGGAACCTAAGGGACACCTCTGCGCAATTTCTAGGAGGAAGACAAGGCAGGATAGTAGAGGGACTAGAGGATAGGTATGCATAGTTTTGGAGAGCAGTGAGTCCCAGCTAAGGGAGGACACTTCTACATAATTTTCAAGAGCAGTGCAGGCTCAGGGCTCTATGTAATGTAGGGTTCCAACAGGCAGGAAGGAGTCTTGATGACTTCGCTTGAGAAATCCACAGTTCAAATAGGCAGTGAGGTCATTTTCTGTGTAGTTCTGGGAAGGAAGACAGTTTCTCACTTATGGTATTATGCAGTGCAACTAGGCCAGAGGATAGCCTCAGTAACTTCGTAGTTCCAGGAGACATAGCAGCACCACTAAGGGTTGATACTGCGCAGTGTAGCTCAGTCAGGGTCCAGTGAAGTGGAGTTTTTTCATCGAGAGATTTTCAGGAAAATGGCTAAGTGTGAAAGGCAAGTGGACTCATGAAGACTCGACATTATGATCACACACTTAGCATACTTTGACAACATGGTGACACTAACCACCGGGAAAGTATAACAAAGCATGACCCTCTATGGGCTATCTAGAGGTGAAAGCAACAAGTGTGACACTTGGGATAGATCTTTGGACGACGTGATGACACTTGCATGACAGTGCTTACAACTTTGTGTGTGAGTGCAACGGGTATTCACATAGCTTAAGACAAACCAAACACACAAAGGAAAACCTTTGAAATGATCGAAACAAGATCGCAAGCATGACAAAGAAATCAACTTGCCAAAAGACGACAGTTGGTTAAGCAAGCAAAAAGATGAAGGATTGTGATAGAGCTCAAGGAATGTGCTCGAGTGTTTGCAACCATCAAAGGAAAAACCAAGGAAGGCTTCGAAATTTGGGTACAGGCTAAAATTTTGGAGGGTGTTACGGCCACTACAACAGTTCCATTCCATACCCTCAAGAATATAATCTATGAAATAATATTTAACTATGGGTAAAAACACAGCTTCCTTGACTAAAAATCTCTATTTGAGTTGCACATTTTATTTTCAGCAACATATAGGTTCAATTTTTGTACTCTAATGGCTTGTTTTCTAACATAACATAAAACTAGCATTTGCACCAGATGTTGCAAAGGAAACGCCGTAAGGCATAAATTGAAGAAAGCAAATAGAGCAAAAAAAATACTTTGATAAAGAATAAGAATATAT
>APFE030925706.1:129906-146538 GCA_000404065.3 Pinus taeda | reverse complement strand
TATATATCTCAATAGTGAAATATAGTTTAAAAAAAATAATTTGCAAATTTCAAAATCTTAAAATTATTTAAAAATGAAATATTTACACAAATTTCCAAAAAAAAACAAATGTTTTAATGCAGAGATTATCAAAAACTCCAAAATTACATATAAATTCATTTGTTTTGTACAATTATTCATTCATCATAACTGAAGCTATCCAGTGACTTCAATACATTATATAAAAAGACGTTATATTTAATAAATTGTTATTAATATGATAAAAATTAAAACAAAGATAAGTTAATATAAATTAAATGGTAATAATTTCTTAAAATAATATTAACACCATGGCTTAAAATTGTTGGAATTTTAAGGCTTTTCATAGAGGTGATATTTTATCTTTAATGCCATCCTTGGAATTTTAAGGTTTTTCAAAGACATGATATTTTATCGTTAATACCATACCTAAAAATTGCTGGAATTTTAAGGAGACGTGATATTTTATCTTTAATGCCATGCCTATTGTAAGAATTTTAAGGATTTTCATAGTCATGATATTTTATCTTTAACGTCATTATTAAAAAATGTTAACAATTTACCTCATAAAAAAAAAAAAAAAACCAACAACAACAACAACAATAACAATGTTATTCCAACATAACACTTTTCATTTTCAGGGTGTTTTCTGCAAAAAAAAAGGGCTTTTACTAAAAACATTATTCGAGCATCAACACTTTTCATTTTCAGGGTGTTTTTTGCACAAAAAAATGTATTTTACTTCCATTTTTAAAAAATGTTGAAAATTTACCCCGAAAAAAAAGAAGGTTATTCCAGCATCAACACTTTACAACTTTTCTTTTATGTATTTTTGGGGTTTTTTTGTTAGAGTTCGTGTTTTGAGGTAATAGTTCTCATTTGATCTGTAACTTTGTTTCCCAAGTAAAGACATCAAGATGATGTATTAATACAATGAATAATTGTTATTCTTGCTCTGCTGGGAGGGAAGGGCTCATTTTTAAAGTTTTGGATGGGCTAATTTCCATAGTCTTAGCATGATCTAGATCAGAATTGGTAGAACACATTTCATAACATGGATTTTCCTCAGGTTTCCCTAAGGATTCTTCCACTGGCTCATCAATTGGGATGGCAGTAGGAGGTTGATTCTGCAAGAAGTGATCAATAAGTTCACTCTCATTTAGCTTCCTACTTCCTACAATAATGTCTAATGTAAAAAATGGGTAGAGGGATGACTGATACAAATATTCATCTTCCTCCTCCTCTACCCACAAAGGTGAATCATGCTCAACAGAGGGTTGAGTAGGGGGGATATGATACAAGCTAGTTTGTGAGATGCCCATTTTCAATGGTTATGTTTCGAGCCCTGCAACTAATGTAGGAATCAACAGTGGTTAACCAAGGTCTCCCTAGAATGATAGGGCATCCATTAAATTCGTTTTTTGGTTGGAGGATAAGGAAATCCATGGGATATTCCCATAATTCAATGGAGACCATCACATCCTCAATAACTCCCTCGAGGGATACTGTGGATCTATCTACAAACTGCAACAATGTAGTGATGTTTCTCAAGGCTCCTTGGAGGTTAAGCTTCAACATGGTTTCCTTGATCATGATATTAATTATAGGCCAAAGGTCAATCAACATGTTGGGGAATAAAATATTGTTAATGTGCACATCCACTATCAGGCTACTAGGATCCAAGTACTTTGGGGAGATAACCCTCACAAAAATTAGATCGGATAGCTTCCCAACAACATTGATAGCAGGGCACCTCTTTTTCTTCTCCCATGCTTCTTGAACACTCTTCCCTAATGAGCTTGTTGTAAATGGGAACATATTTGATGGCCTGGATAAGGGGTATCTTAACACATAAGTTCTTTAATTCTCCCAAAATTTCATCTTCTTCTAGGTTGTGTTGTTTAGGTTGGACCACCCTTTTAGGATAGGGAGGTATATTGTCTTGAGGGGTACTATCTTCCTTCTCTTATTTAATATCTCCGGGTTGAGAAGGTGGGTGAGCTTTTGGAAGCACCTCCCAATACCTAAGGTTGATATCCTAGATTTCCACAACATAAGAAAGATAAGATGCCCCCCCACTATAGAACTATTGTGCCTACTTGTTATTCGGGTTCAGATTGGTTTGGGAAGGCATTTGAGGTTTCTTAGGTGGGTTATTGTGGGGTATCTATGGTTGAGATGGAGTAGGAGGGAACAAGGCAAGAGTTTGGGCGATCTGGGGCATCCATCATCGTGAACGGTTGCCCCATTGAGGAGTTTGAGGTTGGTATGGATGGACGGTTGGATTAACAAGATGACGAGGATACTAAGGAGTGTAGGACCTGGTGAGCCCTGGTATTGCACCAAGCGTGTTGCAACTCCTAAGGGCTTCTTAACTCTATTTATTAACCTGGGCTTCATACAAAATTCGAGGTGATAGTACTATATTCACAATAGATGGGATTCTACTTATGCCACCCTCAACTAGGGCATTTGATCAATAGTGCTCCAAGACCATTCTTCCCATTGAATTAGAAGGGAAACTAACTAATGAAGGTGCAATTTAAAAACTACCTCCAATGATAAAAAGGAAAATGCTTTTTAACTTCTACTTGTAAATGTTATTGAATCAATTCATCAGAAGTTAAGGGCTACACTACTTGCAAGAAGGGAACTACATTATCTTGAAAAAAACCATCTATCTACTAAATATACTTACAGATAAGAAGTTAATTGTTGAGTCACTAACTTTTCATCATTCTCACTTGTTTTTATCATTCATTAATCCATTACTTCTAACCATCCATTACACCATTTCACTCACCTACCACCATTTTTACCATAATTCTTTGAGCAAATGAAAATGAATTTCGGAAAACGAAAACATGGGTTTTCTTTAGCACGTGCACAATTAGGTTCTCTATTTTGTTTTCTCAAATTTGCTATGATTTGAGATATTTCTAGGGTTCTTTGGACCCCTATTTTGCAGATTACATGGATAAACGGTTTTCCAATTCATCATTCAATGCACAATCACCAAAAATATTGGAATGAGTTGTTCTTTAGCAAATTCGTAGCAGAGAGATCATTCTTATCCTATATGGGTGGATATTTCATCCCAGGATCCATCAAATAAGATTGGATTTTATTTTCAAAACTTATCTCATGACTAAAACTCAAGCAAGAAAATTCCGAGTTTCTTAATTGCATCAAAACCATATAAATTGTAGTCTCTTTAATGAGAGGAGAGATTATATGTCAATGATGAATATTAACTTGTAATTTTTGTTGCTATTTGAAGAAGAAGAATTCTTTTTTTTCAATGAATGTAATCTTTGATATGGTGCAACTCTGAATGAAATTGGCGGTTTAAATTAGTGATCTGAGTTCATAATTCGTCACACTCACCAGGAGGGCCCCATGTGGAGTTGTGAGATAGTATAGTTGTCATTTTAATCTCAATTTTTCAATATTTTCTTCGATTTAGTTTTTAATTTCTTTAGATGTTTGAATTCTCTCTTTTTTTTTTCTTTTTTTTGTGTGTGTTATAGGTTGAGTGCTCAATATAAGCTTAAAAATCCAAAAGCACTTTCCTTGAAGTATTTTCCAAGAATTTCTTTCATTTTCATGTTTGTTCTATTCATAATTTTGATAAGACATGGAAACTCTTGCACTTGAAATTTTCTCAACATATCATTGTTTTTCACTGTTTTCCAGAATAGTTTCCAATTCAAAGTTTTGCATAATAGTTGTGCTTTTAATTTGATAGTTAGATTTCATTTCATTATTTAATAGAATAGATTTCAATTTTTGTTTAGGATAATAGATTTTAATTTCTTTTCCAATTATAATAGATCTCAAAGTTTTGATAGTATATTTTTCTTTAAAAGTTCATTTAAATTTCAAACTTTTGAGTTTGAATTCATTGGCCTTTTAAGACAAAAATGTGCATTTTCTTATCAAAACTTAGTCATAAATAGGTTTAAATCCTCATGTGCAATTAGATTAGTTTCTTTGAATTGAAAGTAGATATCTTAGCACATATAATGCATGTATACTTCGCAAGCTCACATACTCAGATTGGCATATAAATGCAAGTAATTTAACAGTCAATTAAATTACACAACATTTTGGTACCATTGTCGGGGAAGTATACATAGGTGTTAGCTTTCAATTTCATCTCATTCTTAGTTGCATAAATTTAGTTTCATAATATTAATCTCATTTTAATACATCCTAGAGGTAAATTCATTTTAAAAAAAAAACTTCAATCACCTACCACCCCCCCAAATCACGTGGTGTAGTAAGAGCCACGTCATCTTCCACATCATGAATTCTTATTTTTTCAGGTAGAAGAAATGGCTGGAGATGATGACAATGAGGAAGATCCATTTGGATTTCCCATTCAAGAAACTGATATCAACGTTCATATGAAGAACATCCCTCCATCTGTACTTCCTAACTTCAAAGGTATGAGATCAAAAGACTCGAAAACATTTCTTTTCAAATTTGAAATAAATTGTTAATCTTATGGCTACTCATTACACATTCAAAAATTGAATTTGTTTCCAGAAACATTGAAGGATAAAGCTCTTATATGGTTCATGAATTTAGGAACAAATTTTATAACGACATGTGATGATATGAAAAGAGTATTTTTGGAAAAATATAAAGATTATTGAATACACCATGACCTTGGAAATGAAGTCTTTATGATGAATAAAAAAGAGGATGAAAGTATAGAAGATTTAGTGCAAATATTTACTTATAATGTCAAAAGATATAAATTGCATGATTTAGGATTAGACAAATTAAAAACCGTCCTACTAAAATCTATAAGGGATGAATGGATTGATCTTCTTCACCTGGTGGGAAAAGGAGATGTCTCTCAATTGTCATTTCAAGAGATTTGCAAATTGTGAAAGAACATATCAAGAGGAAAGTCAAAGTATGGAAGATCCCCTTAGGATCTAGTTATGGAAAGAGTAAGTAAGGCGGCATCAAGATTGGTAAGTGAAACTGAACTTAACAATTTGTTAGACATTCTTGGTAATTTAAATGAAGAAATTGATATTTTAAGAATGCAAAACAAGAAAAAAGTTGACATTGTTGCTTTATTTATATTTTTCCCTATATGTAGAAAGAAACATGCTTTTCATGAATGCCCACTTGATAACTTTAAAATTTGTGAAATACGTGCAAGATCACATACTATGAAAGATTGTCCATCATTACCAGGGTTCAAGGCAGTTTACCAAGGAGAAAATCAAACATTGGAATAATCCTATTATGTAGCTCCAACAAGACTATGGCAAACTCATCAATCTAGTATGATGCAAGATCTTAATTCACATTATGCACAATAATCTCAAATTAATTGGCAAACACCATTTCCTTGGAAACCTTGGATATCTCAATCCCAACCTCAAAGCCAATATTAGCAACAAGGTTGGAAAGGGCCTTACATAAGAAATCCATCGTATCCTCAAATTTTTCCTCACTATCCTCAATACCAATGTCAATGTTATCTATACCATTCACCTCCACCACAACATAAATTTCACCCTCAATTGACCTCAATTCAACCTTTCCCATTACCACCCACATAAGCACCCCAAAGATTCATTCCCACTCCACTACCTACAAAACTATTTCAGATACCCAATACTAAAAAACCTCAATCCACTAATGATTCTCCATCTACCATTGAAGAACAACAAATAGAAGAAGAATATTTAGATAAGGTCCAAGAATCATGGATGACCGTTGAAGAAGAGAAATTGTTGGAACTTGAGATTGAAAAGTTTTATGAATGCCTATCGCCATATTCTATGAATGGGGATCACATCTCTGAAGAATTGCATGGAATGATAGCAGGGAGCAAAGGAAGACAAGATTACATTGAATATTGGTTCAAGACAATCATTGGATCCCAATGCTCAATTCTTCAATATTTTTTGACACCATCTCAATCAAGGCAGTTGGTATCTCATATACTGGTACATATCAAAGCGTATCTTTCAAACCTGTTGGAAATAATACTGAGAGGGGGGGGGTGAATTAGTATTATCAAGTCAAATATTCCTTTTTCAAAACAAATGATATACGCTACTTCATTTAGTTAAACCCGCATATATACGCAACTATGCAGAAGGAAAATCGTGTATACAAAGCAAAATTTTAATTTACTTTATCTTTCTGATGATGATTGTTAAAGACAATCAAACATAAGATATAAGGTGGAAACCCAATGTGGGTGAAAACCACCTGCTGCAATTTGTCTCTATCTTCTTTTAAATTAGAAACTTTCTTTTACAATGTACTGGTGCAGTACTTTACCAATACGCAGGCTGCAACCTGCAGAGAGCTACAACCCTCTTTGGTTCTCCAGCTTCTCCTGGAAGGGAGCTACAACCCCCTTTAGCTCTTGCACTTGCCAAGATACTAGTACGTAGGTGCTGGCCTACAGAAGACTACAACCTTTTCTTTGTTCCAGGGACCACGTTTCATAAATTTTCAGACTGGATCCATGAACATCAATTAGTCATCAAGAATTTCTTCGTCAACCAATCTCATTTTCACCAATTAGATCTGAATCAAGTAGACACTTCTCTGATAGATGTACCCAAAACATGATACCAGAAACCACACACCAAAATCTGAACCCAGAACATAGTAGCAATAAACAAAAGCAGCTAGATCACAACTTAAAGTACATACGCTATTTCAATAACCTGCAACATGCATGCATACGCTTCTGTGTTTTGAACAAACTGCGTATACGCTGTTTTAATTCAATGAACCAGCGTATATATGCGCCTTAGCTTCACTGAACCTGCGTACAGATCTATAAAAGATAATTCGCTCTTTCAGATATTCAGAACGCTAATTAACCCAGATTATCAGTGTTATAGATCAAGCAAGCGCCACATATAACAGACCAAAATCATACAAATATATTATATATATAATATATATATATATATCTATATATATATATATATATATATATATATATATATAATATATATATATATATATATATATATATATATATCTCAATAGTGAAATATAGTTTAAAAAAAATAATTTGCAAATTTCAAAATCTTAAAATTACTTAAAAATGAAATATTTACACAAATTTCCAAAAAAAAACAAATGTTTTAATGCAGAGATTATCAAAAACTCCAAAATTACATATAAATTCATTTGTTTTGTACAATTATTCATTCATCATAACTGAAGCTATCCAGTGACTTCAATACATTATATAAAAAGACGTTATATTTAATAAATTGTTATTAATATGATAAAAATTAAAACAAAGATAAGTTAATATAAATTAAATGGTAATAATTTCTTAAAATAATATTAACACCATGGCTTAAAATTGTTGGAATTTTAAGGCTTTTCATAGAGGTGATATTTTATCTTTAATGCCATCCTTGGAATTTTAAGGTTTTTCAAAGACATGATATTTTATCGTTAATACCATACCTAAAAATTGCTGGAATTTTAAGGAGACGTGATATTTTATCTTTAATGCCATGCCTATTGTAAGAATTTTAAGGATTTTCATAGTCATGATATTTTATCTTTAACGTCATTATTAAAAAATGTTAACAATTTACCTCATAAAAAAAAAAAAAAAACCAACAACAACAACAACAATAACAATGTTATTCCAACATAACACTTTTCATTTTCAGGGTGTTTTCTGCAAAAAAAAAGGGCTTTTACTAAAAACATTATTCGAGCATCAACACTTTTCATTTTCAGGGTGTTTTTTGCACAAAAAAATGTATTTTACTTCCATTTTTAAAAAATGTTGAAAATTTACCCCGAAAAAAAAGAAGGTTATTCCAGCATCAACACTTTACAACTTTTCTTTTATGTATTTTTGGGGTTTTTTTGTTAGAGTTCGTGTTTTGAGGTAATAGTTCTCATTTGATCTGTAACTTTGTTTCCCAAGTAAAGACATCAAGATGATGTATTAATACAATGAATAATTGTTATTCTTGCTCTGCTGGGAGGGAAGGGCTCATTTTTAAAGTTTTGGATGGGCTAATTTCCATAGTCTTAGCATGATCTAAATCAGAATTGGTAGAACACATTTCATAACATGGATTTTCCTCAGGTTTCCCTAAGGATTCTTCCACTGGCTCATCAATTGGGATGGCAGTAGGAGGTTGATTCTGCAAGAAGTGATCAATAAGTTCACTCTCATTTAGCTTCCTACTTCCTACAATAATGTCTAATGTAAAAAATGGGTAGAGGGATGACTGATACAAATATTCATCTTCCTCCTCCTCTACCCACAAAGGTGAATCATGCTCAACAGAGGGTTGAGTAGGGGGGATATGATACAAGCTAGTTTGTGAGATGCCCATTTTCAATGGTTATGTTTCGAGCCCTGCAACTAATGTAAGAATCAACAGTGGTTAACCAAGGTCTCCCTAGAATGATAGGGCATCCATTAAATTCGTTTTTTGGTTGGAGGATAAGGAAATCCATGGGATATTCCCATAATTCAATGGAGACCATCACATCCTCAATAACTCCCTCGAGGGATACTGTGGATCTATCTACAAACTGCAACAATGTAGTGATGTTTCTCAAGGCTCCTTGGAGGTTAAGCTTCAACATGGTTTCCTTGATCATGATATTAATTATAGGCCAAAGGTCAATCAACATGTTGGGGAATAAAATATTGTTAATGTGCACATCCACTATCAGGCTACTAGGATCCAAGTACTTTGGGGAGATAACCCTCACAAAAATTAGATCGGATAGCTTCCCAACAACATTGATAGCAGGGCACCTCTTTTTCTTCTCCCATGCTTCTTGAACACTCTTCCCTAATGAGCTTGTTGTAAATGGGAACATATTTGATGGCCTGGATAAGGGGTATCTTAACACATAAGTTCTTTAATTCTCCCAAAATTTCATCTTCTTCTAGGTTGTGTTGTTTAGGTTGGACCACCCTTTTAGGATAGGGAGGTATATTGTCTTGAGGGGTACTATCTTCCTTCTCTTATTTAAGATCTCCGGGTTGAGAAGGTGGGTGAGCTTTTGGAAGCACCTCCCAATACCTAAGGTTGATATCCTAGATTTCCACAACATAAGAAAGATAAGATGCCCCCCCACTATAGAACTATTGTGCCTACTTGTTATTCGGGTTCAGATTGGTTTGGGAAGGCATTTGAGGTTTCTTAGGTGGGTTATTGTGGGGTATCTATGGTTGAGATGGAGTAGGAGGCAACAAGGCAAGAGTTTGGGCGATCTGGGGCATCCATCATCGTGAACGGTTGCCCCATTGAGGAGTTTGAGGTTGGTATGGATGGACGGTTGGATTAACAAGATGACAAGGATACTAAGGAGTGTAGGACCTGGTGAGCCTTGGTATTGCACCAAGCGTGTTACAACTCCTAAGGGCTTCCTAACTCTATTTATTAACCTGGGCTTCATACAAAATTCGAGGTGATAGTACTATATTCACAATAGATGGGATTCTACTCATGCCACCCTCAACTAGGGCATTTGATCAATAGTGCTCCAAGACCATTCTTCCCATTGAATTAGAAGGGAAACTAACTAATGAAGGTGCAATTTAAAAACTACCTCCAATGATAAAAAGGAAAATGCTTTTTAACTTCTACTTGTAAATGTTATTGAATCAATTCATCAGAAGTTAAGGGCTACACTACTTGCAAGAAGGGAACTACATTATCTTGGAAAAAACCATCTATCTACTAAATATACTTACAGATAAGAAGTTAATTGTTGAGTCACTAACTTTTCATCTTTCTCACTTGTTTTTATCATTCATTAATCCATTACTTCTAACCATCCATTACACCATTTCACTCACCTACCACCATTTTTACCATAATTCTTTGAGCAAATGAAAATGAATTTCGGAAAACGAAAACATGGGTTTTCTTTAGCACGTGCACAATTAGGTTCTCTATTTTGTTTTCTCAAATTTGCTATGATTTGAGATATTTCTAGGGTTCTTTGGACCCCTATTTTGCAGATTACATGGATAAACGGTTTTCCAATTCATCATTCAATGCACAATCACCAAAAATATTGGAATGAGTTGTTCTTTAGCAAATTCGTAGCAGAGAGATCATTATTATCCTATATGGGTGGATATTTCATCCCAGGATCCATCAAATAAGATTGGATTTTATTTTCAAAACTTATCTCATGACTAAAACTCAAGCAAGAAAATTCTGAGTTTCTTAATTGCATCAAAACCATATAAATTGTAGTCTCTTTAATGAGAGGAGAGATTATATGTCAATGATGAATATTAACTTGTAATTTTTGTTGCTATTTGAAGAAGAAGAATTCTTTTTTTTCAATGAATGTAATCTTTGATATGGTGCAACTCTGAATGAAATTGGCGGTTTAAATTAGTGATCTGAGCTCATAATTCGTCACACTCACCAAGAGGGCCCCATGTGGAGTTGTGAGATAGTATAGTTGTCATTTTAATCTCAATTTTTCAATATTTTCTTCGATTTAGTTTTTAATTTCTTTAGATGTTTGAATTCTCTCTTTTTTTTTTTCTTTTTTTTGTGTGTGTTATAGGTTGAGTGCTCAATATAAGCTTAAAAATCCAAAAGCACTTTCCTTGAAGTATTTTCCAAGAATTGCTTTCATTTTCATGTTTGTTCTATTCATAATTTTGATAAGACATGGAAACTCTTGCACTTGAAATTTTCTCAACATATCATTGTTTTTCACTGTTTTCCATAATAGTTTCCAATTCAAAGTTTTGCAGAATAGTTGTGCTTTTAATTTGATAGTTAGATTTCATTTCATTATTTAATAGAATAGATTTCAATTTTTGTTTAGGATAATAGATTTTAATTTCTTTTCCAATTATAATAGATCTCAAAGTTTTGATAGTATATTTTTCTTTAAAAGTTCATTTAAATTTCAAACTTTTGAGTTTGAATTCATTGGCCTTTTAAGACAAAAATGTGCATTTTCTTATCAAAACTTAGTCATAAATAGGTTTAAATCCTCATGTGCAATTAGATTAGTTTCTTTGAATTGAAAGTAGATATCTTAGCACATATAATGCATGTATACTTCGCAAGCTCACATACTCAGATTGGCATATAAATGCAAGTAATTTAACAGTCAATTAAAATACACAACATTTTGGTACCATTGTCGGGGAAGTATACATAGGTGTTAGCTTTCAATTTCATCTCATTCTTAGTTGCATAAATTTAGTTTCATAATATTAATCTCATTTTAATACATCCTAGAGGTAAATTCATTTAAAAAAAAAACTTCAATCACCTACCACCCCCCCAAATCACGTGGTGTAGTAAGAGCCACATCATCTTCCACATCATGAATTCTTATTTTTTCAGGTAGAAGAAATGGCTGGAGATGATGACAATGAGGAAGATCCATTTGGATTTCCCATTCAAGAAACTGATATCAACGTTCATATGAAGAACATCCCTCCATCTGTACTTCCTAACTTCAAAGGTATGAGATCAAAAGACTCGAAAACATTTCTTTTCAAATTTGAAATAAATTGTTAATCTTATGGCTACTCATTACACATTCAAAAATTGAATTTGTTTCCAGAAACATTGAAGGATAAAGCTCTTATATGGTTCATGAATTTAGGAACAAATTTTATAACGACATGTGATGATATGAAAAGAGTATTTTTGGAAAAATATAAAGATTATTGAATACACCATGACCTTAGAAATGAAGTCTTTATGATGAATAAAAAAGAGGATGAAAGCCTAGAAGATTTAGTGCAGAGATTTACTTATAATGTCAAAAGATCTAAATTGCATGATTTAGGATTAGACACATAAAAAACCATCCTACTAAAATCTATAAGGGATGAATGGATTGATCTTCTTTACCTTGTGGGAAAAGGAGATGTCTCTCAATTGTCATTTCAAGAGATTTGCAAATTGTGAAAGAACACATCAAGAGGAAAGTCAAAGTATGGAAGATCCCCTTAGGATCTAGTTATGGAAAGAGTAAGTAAGGTGGCATCAAGATTGGTAAGTGAAACTGAACTTAACAATTTGTTAGACATTCTTGGTAATTTAAATGAAGAAATTGATATTCTAAGAATGCAAAACAAGAAAAAAGTTGACATTGTTGCTTTATTTATATTTTTCCCTATATGTAGAAAGAAACATGCTTTTCATGAATGCCCACTTGATAACTTTAAAATTTGTGAAATACGTGCAAGATCACATACTATGAAAGATTGTCCATCATTACCAGGGTTCAAGGCAGTTTACCAAGGAGAAAATCAAACATTGGAATAATCCTATTATGTAGCTCCAACAAGACTATGGCAAACTCATCAATCTAGTATGATGCAAGATCTTAATTCACATTATGCACAATAATCTCAAATTAATTGGCAAACACCATTTCCTTGGAAACCTTGGATATCTCAATCCCAACCTCAAAGCCAATATTAGCAACAAGGTTGGAAAGGGCCTTACATAAGAAATCCATCGTATCCTCAAATTTTTCCTCACTATCCTCAATACTAATGTCAATGTTATCTATACCATTCACCTCCACCACAACATAAATTTCACCCCCAATTGACCTCAATTCAACCTTTCCCATTACCACCCACATAAGCACCCCAAAGATTCATTCCCACTCCACTACCTACAAAACTATTTCAGATACCCAATACTAAAAAACCTCAATCCACTAATGATTCTCCATCTACCATTGAAGAACAACAACTAGAAGAAGAATATTTAGATAAGGTCCAAGAATCATGGATGACCGTTGAAGAAGAGAAATTGTTGGAACTTGAGATTGAAAAGTTTTATGAATGCCTATCGCCATATTCTATGAATGGGGATCACATCTCTGAAGAATTGCATGGAATGATAGCAGGGAGCAAAGGAAGACAAGATTACATTGAATATTGGTTCAAGACAATCATTGGATCCCAATGCTCAATTCTTCAATATTTTTTGACACCATCTCAATCAAGGCAGTTGGTATCTCATATACTGGTACATATCAAAGCGTATCTTTCAAACCTGTTGGAAATAATACTGAGAGGGGGGGGGGTGAATCAGTATTATCAAGTTAAATATTCCTTTTTCAAAACAAATGATATACGCTACTTCATTTAGTTAAACCCGCATATATACGCAACTATGCAGAAGGAAAACCGTGTATACAAAGCAAAATTTTAATTTACTTTATCTTTCTGATGATGATTGTTAAAGACAATCAAACACAAGAACACAAGATATAAGGTGGAAACCCAATGTGGGTGAAAACCACCTGCTGCAATTTGTCTCTATCTTCTTTTAAATTAGAAACTTTCTTTTACAATGTACTGGTGCAGTACTTTACCAATACGCAGGCTGCAACCTACAGAGAGCTACAACCCTCTTTGGTTCTCCAGCTTCTCCTGGAAGGGAGCTACAACCCCCTTTAGCTCTTGCACTTGCCAAGATACTAGTACGTAGGTGCTGGCCTACAGAAGACTACAACCTTTTCTTTCTTCCAGGGACCACGTTTCATAAATTTTCAGACTGGATCCATGAACATCAATTAGTCATCAAGAATTTCTTCGTCAACCAATCTCCTTTTCACCAATTAGATCTGAATCAAGTAGACACTTCTCTGATAGATGTACCCAAAACATGATAACAGAAACCACACACCAAAATCTGAACCCAGAACATAGTAGCAATAAACAAAAGGAGCTAGATCACAACTTAAAGTACATACGCTATTTCAATAACCTGCAACATGCGTGCATACGCTTCTGTGTTTTGAACAAACTGCGTATACGTTGTTTTAATTCAATGAACCAGCGTATATATGCGCCTTAGCTTCACTGAACCTACGTACAGATCTATAAAAGATAATTCGCTCTTTCAGATATTCAGAACGCTAATTAACCCAGATTATCAGTGTTATAGATCAAGCAAGTGCCACATATAACAGACCAAAATCATACAAATATACTATCATTAAAGCTTAAAGATTATGACCCATCAATATAACTTATCCTTCTCTTTGCGCTAAGGTTCCTCCTTCAATCAGATCCAGATCTGCACCATCACCCAATTACCAGTATTCCAGAACTACCGCTTTATCAGATATTCAATAATCATTCAGATGATCCTTTGCCACAAGATCTCCTTCCTCTTTTATAGTCTTTGGCCTTCCACAATACCACGATCCAAAACCATAACATTTCAATACCATGAACCCAAAATTAGGGATCAACACAGCTAACGAGACGCCATGGTCCAAAACCATAGGTTCAAATCCCAAGGACTAACTACCATGGACCAAGAGTAAGTTCCCAAACATATATGCGCTTTAGTAACATATAACCCATGTGTATACGCGTCTTCGTCTAGATGAACCTGCGTATATGTCTTTTTCTTCCTTCTGAGTGCCTGAACTGAGATTTGTCACGAAGTTGAGTTGCCATCAAGGACAGCACCAGAGCCATAACATCAAACCTATGCCATAATGCCAATAATCTCCCCCTTTGGACTTGATGGCAACACGAAGATCCTCTTTCATTCTCCCCCTTTGTCATCAAGGGCAAAGGGTTGTGCTCCCCCTGAGTACATGCTGAAATCTTTGCCCTGTTGTGCTGACCATGCTCCCCCTGCCTGTAGGCAAGACCTGCAAAAGATGTTCTTCAAGACGAACCATGACATATACATCCTAAAAGACCTTCCTATCACCAAAAGACTCAATACATACATCCTTCACCCAACCATGTGGGGATCATCCACCCAACCAAGTGGGGATACATCAGAAAATTACATATGACAACCAAGTACATTACATCTTCATCTCAGGCATAGTGGGGAAACCAAAATAGGTCGTTACATGACCTTGAAACCATAAAAGAGATACATAACATAGAGACGAAATATGTAGAGCAAGACTTATGAATGTCACCAACAACTGATAGCATCAGTATCTGTCAATCATCATTTCAGATCAGCAACCATGATTTCCTTCCATTCTCCCTCTGCAATTGTTCTACCAACAATAGCTGCGAACTAGAACCAAAAGCTTCTAAGACAATGCCAACAATGCATCATTAGGAGTTTATCTGCTCCCCCTGAACCAGTGCCAGATGATCTCTTGCAGACCCATATCAGACAATTTTCAACCAGAGCCTGTCCCTTCTCATATCCATCAAGCCTCCATATATGCAACTTTCTCTGCCCAAACCTGCGTATGTACACGGATCCTCCTCAGGAAACTCGCGTACACTACATTTTATCTGAAACAGACAAGTTTAACAGCAAGATGGTGCATCAACTACTCCCACCTTCTGTCTGAGATATTCAAAAGTTTCCCTGGGCAGTGGTTTGGTGAGAATATCAGCAACTTGTTCCTTAGAAGGAACATACTCCAATTTGACCTTTTGTTCAAACACTTGTTCCGGGAGAAAGTGATACTTGATCGGTATGTTCTTGGTCTTTGAATGCATGACTGGGTTCTTTGAAATGCTGATTGCACTTGTATTATCACATAAGATGGAGATAGGTGGTGTACAAGTGGTCTGAAAATCCTGCAAGGTTTGCATCATCCAAAGGAGTTGAGTACAACAAGACACAACTGCCACATATTCCACTTCAGCTGTAGATAAAGCAATCGAACTCTGTTTCTTGCTGAACCAAGATACTAATCTGGAACCCATAAAGAATGCACCACAACTTGTGCTCTTTCTGTCATCCACGCTTCCAGCCCAATCTGCCTCTGTATAAGCATGAAGAGTGAGATCTGTATCTCTAGGATACCATAAGCCATAGTTTTGAGTTCCTTGAAGATACTTGAAAATTCTCTTTACTGCCTGAAGATGAGTTTCCTTAGGATTTTCCTGAAAACTTCCAACTATTCGCACTGCATGCATGATGTCTGGTCGGGTACCTATTAAATAAAGTAGACTTCCAATCTTGGATCTATAGGTTGGTTGATGCACTGCTGCTGATTCATCATTTGCACTGAGACTGCATCCTGTAACCATAGGGGTACATACTAGTTTTGAATCTTCCATGCCATACTTCTTCAGAATCTTCTTGAGGTACTTGGTTTGAGACAAGAAGATACCGCCTTTATTTTGCTGGATTTGCAATCCAAGAAAGTATGTCAGTTCTCCAAGAAAAGACATTTCGAATTCTTTCTGCATCACCAAGGAAAAGCTTTGACTCATAACTTCTTCATTGCTGCCAAAGATAATGTCATCTACATACACAACAAGTATTAGCAATTTGTCATTTTCAATTTTTATATAAAGATTGCTATCTGCTCATCCTTTTGAAAAGCCTTGTTGATGAAGATATTTGTCCAAACGATAGTACCAAGCCCTTGGAGCTTGTTTAAGACCATAGAGAGCCTTTTTTAGTCTGCATACAATATTTGGATCATTCCCAAGAATGAAACCATCTGGCTGCTCAATGTATATTTCTTCTTCTAAGTCTCCATTTAGAAAGGATGATTTCACGTCCATTTGAAATACTTTGAATTTCTGAAAGCTTGAGAGAGCAAGGAACATTCGGATGGCCTCAAGTCTAGCAACATGAGCAAAAGTTTCTTCAAAGTCTATTCCTT